>CAUYPK010059326.1:0-33606 GCA_963574355.1 Loris lydekkerianus | reverse complement strand
GAGCGTTGAAGTTCTGCCCCACCCACCATACTCCCCAGACCTCTCGCCAACCGACTACCATCTTTTCAAGCACTTCAATAACTTTCTCACCGGTAGAACCTTTGCCAATCAGGACCTAGCAAAAACGGCCTTTGTTGACTTTATCGAATCCCGAGCACCCAATTTTTATGCTGACGGAATTAATCGACTTGTGTTACGTTGGCAAAAGTTCACTGATTCAAATGGCACTTATTTCGATTAAATTGAATAAATATTCACTGAGATATTACAGTTTAAAGTAGACTCATAAAAACGGACAAAACTTTTGAAATGACCTAATAGCATAGATAGTATCCTTTTGTCTAGTGATAAAAAGTTTATTGAAAATGTATGGCTACTAGAACAATAAATCCTCTTTATATCCTTGCCCTGGGATGGCTCAGAAATGATATGCACCCAGGTACCTATCCTTTGGACACATAATTAAGAAAGTCACAAAAAAAAGGCAAGGAGTGAACTTCAAACTTATTTTCAGTATCAATAAATACTTACATTAAGTAAGGCTGTGCCTGACTTAGGATGGTTTGACATGAGTTTTAAACTTTTACAAAAGTAATAGGCATTCAGTTTCCTGGGCTAGCAATATGCAGTGTGATACTTTCCCCAAATGCTAGGCATTGATGTCAAGCTACTGCTCCCAGTCAGCCATCCTATCTCAAGGACAAACAACTGATACTCAGCAATCTAGCATGTTGCCAGACTATTTCTGCCAAACTTTAGCATAATATAGGTGTTCTAAGCACGTCTAAGGTAAGTAGGCTAGACTAAGCTCTGATGTGCAATAGGTTAGGCATAGTAAGTATATTTTCAATTTATGATATATTCAGAATATGGGTTTATCAGGATGTAACTCCATTTTTATAAGTTGAGGAGCATTTGCACATATATAGAGACATGTGTATAATATATTCTGTTGCTTTCATTTGAGCATGATTTATTTTCTTCCTTACTTTCAAATTTAGAACACGTTTCTTCTGCTCATAAAATCATTAATTAACCTCTTTCAAAATACAATTCTTTCCTTGTCACTTTTCCACTTACACTGTTTAAAGGCATATCATTAAGCTGTATGCAAAGTTCATGTAAAAAAAACTCGTATGTCTAAATTATGTATTAACTTCTCTTTTTGGAAATTTTAGAATACTTTTTATTGCCTGGAACTAAGAGAATTTCTTTTGTATTAATCTCCTGTATATCTCCGTAAGTTTTTCCTACTGCTTAGGAAAGCAGGTATGCCTGTAAAATCTTCTTAATATATCACTAACATAATGCATCTCAACATATGATTAAATGTTTGTCAATGAGGATATTTTAGATTTTTTTAATACCAACAAATATTTTTAATACATCAATTTTTTAAAAAGAAACTGGTCAAACATATCATCAATGTCACCTACAGCAGTGTTTTTCAACCTTTTTTTATCTCATGGCACATATGAACCTATAGTTTAACTTCCCTGGCACACTTAAATTATGTTGAAAAAAAGAGTAAAAAAGAAAAGAATATACTTACTGTGCTTTGAATATCTTACAAAACAATTTAATTAATGATTTTTAAAATTTTTCACAGCACACCAGTTGAAAAATCACTGGTGTATAGCTACCACCAACCACACGGCACCTTCCTTTTCCTCAATTCTACTTCCATCTATAGAATACTGTCATAACATACCAATTTGTGAAAATAGCAATTTTACTTTCAGCTTCCAAAAAAAAATCACTGCAATGAAAAACAAGAATAATAGAAAACAAATTCACTTGGTTTAAAACAAGAGTGGTGATATCTTTAAAGGGGTGCCTTTATGCAATGGCCAATCAACACAACAATGTCTAATGCCAGGTACTGCAATCATATAGTAGATTAAAAAACAAAGTGAGATCATGCAATTTCCATGAAAGGTGGATTCCAAGTTGGATTAGAATTCTAGGCCAACAAACCTTTAAGTTAGGGACACATTTCTTCCTTCATGTAACAGAGGTATTTTCTATACTATGTTCGTCACTCCATTAAATTTTCTAAAAATCCTCTTTGGACCAGCCATCAAAAAGATAGAGAAGAGAATATAAACAAAAACACAGATAATTAGTTGCTTTGTGTGTTTATATAAGAAGTTGGGACTCAAAATAAACCAACATATTTTAGAAAAATTATACAAAATTGTTCACAAATAGATCTAATATATAAAATCTACCCTAGAACTACAATATATTGAGTATATTGTGTGATCTTAGAAATAGATACATTTTAGATTCCATTTAAAGTGAACAAATAAATGTTATATGATTATATTTAAATTGGTATGTTAGCGATATGAGCACATGTGATCAACTTGAGCCAAGTAAAAACATCTGTTTAATTTTTATAACTGTTAAATATACAATATCTAAACACGATCTTTTAAGCTATAAACTTCAGAGAATATAATCATTAAAGAAATAGATAAAGCTGGTCAGTAAGTAAATTGACAGAATCTCCCTGAAGGCCAAAACCTTTTAGAGTTTTTGACAGCAGAGTTCAACATTTCCCAGCTGCTGAGGAGTAAAAGCTTTCAACGTTTGGATATATGCAGGCATCTTATTTTCCCAGGATTTCAAAGTCTGCATGTAGGCTGCTGTTCAGCTATTATAAATGAGTAATTCAAGTAGGGCATGACTGCTTCTCGTATTAACTAGATAAAGATGTTTCACTCCAAATGCATCACCAGTTGTGTAAAGTCATCCCTTTCACAGGCTGATGGAGGCTTACTTATGCCATGCTCTATTAACAATCAATGGATCCAGTAAAAAAAAAAAAATCTTCCTTCACTTCTGTATTTGTTTTCTAAGGTTAAAATTCAAGTTCTATTTAATAATTAACTCCACATCCAACCACATAAACTAAATATAATCTAATAATCCCAATATCTATTTTAACTTTAAAAATTTGTTTTTGGAAAATAAAAGCAACAAGTATTCCAAATACCTTATATTTTACAATCATTTTAAAATTTAAAAAATTTTAAATGCAATCCCCTAATAATAGTTATCTAAATCTAGTGAAATACTTTAGAGGAAAAACTACTTTGCTACAAATACATACCAAATACTTTTTTCTTTACCTTTTCTTTTTTTTTTTCTTTTTTTAGTAAGGTAAGACTCACTCTGTTCCCACTAGAGTATGTTGACATCCTAACACAATGCAAACTCAAACTCCTGGGCACAAGACAGCTTCCTACCTCAGCCTCTGAGCAACTTGGCTTATAGATTTGTACCATCATACCGTGATAATTTAAGTAGTTTTTGCAAAGATGGGGAAGGTATCCCTATATTTCTATCACAGAAACCCCTGGCTTCAAACATTCCTCTGGCTTGGCCTCCCAAAGCACTAGGATTACAGGAGGGAGCCATTACAACAGGCCCCAAACACTTTTTAACAACAACATAGATGTCACACTTTCACAAAAATACTGTCTTCAACTAGTAATAATTACCATTTAAAACAAAAACTAGACAAACTGAAAAGTATATGCAATGCTAAAATAATTTTCAATTTGTGCGATCTTTTTTATTCAAGCTTTAAATATCAATCCTTCTTTGAGACCTTTCCCCCTATTATTCAATCCTCCCTTTTTCCATTCAAATTAATCTCTTCCCTCTATTTTCAGATAGCACCACTTTTCTCTCAATCTATTAATAGCATTGTTAAACTCAATTACGTTTTTCGAATTAGACGTATGTTATGTACTACTTGACCAGGGCCCTGTATTGAATACTTTTCTATACCAACTTAGTGTCTTGAGTATAGCCAATAAATAAATAGAATTCAATGAACTCAAAAATCAATTATTTAGGATCTGAATTTCTCCACAGCCTGTGCTCTTTGGTATAATGGTGAAGAATATGGGATCCAGAGTCAAAATGCCTACATTTTATATAAACTGCTTAGAATAATACCTGGCACTTAGAAAAAAAACTAGAAAAAAAAGTACTATTATACCAATTGCCTCCACTACCCTAAATAAAATGTGGTTCTTGTTTCTTTGTTCCTCATTCCAATGAAAGGCATTCTACTGTCTACTCAGCTCTTCAAATCAGCACATTGGATGGTTGTCTACTGTGCCCCTTCCCTTAAGGATCATATCAATTAACCAACTCTTGTTGATTCCAACCCATTAATATCCCAGAAATTTGTATAATTCTCTCCATTGATAGACACTACCGTTCTTTCACTACAACATACTCCTAATTATTCTCATGGCCTCCTGTCATCTACCCTCATCTATACTGTTTCCTAAGTTGGTTTCTAAAGTACTAATGTGATAAAACCTTTCAACTGATCCTTTGACAATCAGTCCAAACCCTTTCAGATGACTTTCAAGGCTTTTTATATCTAAGGGGGCCTACTTTCTTCATCAAGCAAAAACTATTACTATGGCACCCATCCCATTCAAAGTTTCAGTTCTGCAAAAATTATTTAGTTTCCCCAAACCTGACCCACTGTTTCTTCTCCAGCTCATACTTAAGGACTCAGCATGAACATGATTTATTCCAGGAATACTTTTGCAATTCACAAAGACTGAGTTAAAGATTTCCTTCAATGTGAATTCATACTATCCTGTTTTATGGCAACATTTTTAACTACCTTTTAAATGTCTACTTATCCATATGTCTCCCTCAATGAACTATAAAGTCATTAAGGGTAAAAAGCTCTTGTTTATCTTTTTGTCTTAAGGCTCTAGGATGAAGAAAATATGTGTTGAGTGAATGAAATAGCTACCTAATCATCTGAAAATGGCCATTTAAATTAATATATGTAGTAAAAAGAACACTAGAAGAGTCGACCTTACCTCTACCATTCACTAAATGCTTAATTCTAATCAAACTTGATGATCCAAAAAATTTGCTTTATTCTTTTCTTCTGGACTAGAAATGATACTGAAAGTCTCTGCCACTCAAAATATGTGTGTGTGTGTGTGTGTGTGTGTGTAAGTATATATTCTTCTACATAGGATTAGTAATTATAACCAACTCTTACTTTAGGGATAACTGGTAATCAGTGGTCTAACAATATCAAACTGATTTTTAAAAACATAATAACTTTCGGTTTAACATTGCCTATTCCTACTCCCTTCTTGCCTCTCCATTCATGAGCTGCCTATCACCCTGTAAGATTTTAGGCTCATAACCTCCTTCCTTCCCCCAAAGTTTATTCACTAAGCTCTGCCTGCTTTTCATCAACTATAATTCATTATTTCAGAAAATCCCACCTGGTTTCTTGTACCCTCAATGAATCCCCAACAATAAAAAATAAATAAATAAATAAAATAAAGTTATGTTAAAAAAAAAAAAAAGAAAAAAAGAGAAAAGAAAATTTCGTGCCTACATACAGAAATGAATCCTTATTTTTTTTTCTTTTTATTTCCTTGTTGTTGTTGTTTTCTTTTTTATTTCCTTGCTTTTTTTGGTTTTTTGTTGTTGTTGTTGAGACAGTCCCACCTCTATGCCCTGAGCAGAGTGCAATGGCGTCATATAGCTCACTGCAACTTCAGGGCTGTGGGCATCCTGCTGCCTCAGCCTTCCGAAGCGTCTAGGACTACAGGGGCTCCTTGCAGCACCTGGCTGGGTTTTTCATTTTTTTATGAGTTGGGGTCTCACTCTTACTCAGGCAAGTCTCAATCTCCTGAGCTCAAGCAATTCTTCCTTCTCAGCCAACCAAATCTTTGACTTTTCTCTTCTTGTTTTTCTGTCAACACTCTTATCTAGTTATTGCATTTAGAAAATGTTTTATTTCTCTGTTAGGTATACTCCCAAATATTTCATCTACTTTGGCACTACTGTGAAAGGAATATAGTCCTTGACCGTTTGTTCAGCTTGGTTGTTGTTATATATAAAGGCTACCGATTTATGGGTGTTGATTTTGTAGCCTGAGACATTGCTATATTGGATAGGAGTTTTTTGTTCTTTTTATGATTATTCATGTAACTGATTTAAATGATAATGCATACAATAAATAAGGAGTGAACCTACAGTTCGGGGCCTTTGCCATCTCTTCCCTAAGTGGTATTGGTCACATGGGCCTACTTTTTAAAAATCTAACTCTGTGTCTAACACATTTTCTTTATTTCTTAATTATTTCATCACCGCTGAGCCTTGGGGATACTCACAGGTTGTGTGGGGCTGGTTCCTTACATCCCTTCTCTCAGCAATGACTATCCTGTCTTTTAAATAATCTAAGTTGACTTAGTTTCTGTTCTGTCAAGTACATTATACTAGAAGCTTTTTGAGTACTCTTATTACTGTTGTATTCAAATATTTATATATCAACCTCAACAAGGTACCTTTTGATCCGAATGTATGGCTTTTTCTTCCCTCAGATTTCTGGGCTGCATTGCTATAATATTTTGCCTACTGATCAATGCACAGGTACTTTATTTTATTTTATTTTATTTTATTTTATTTTATTTTATTTTATTTTATTTTATTTTGTTTTTTAATGAAATCATAGGTGTGTACATTTTAAACAATGGCAACCCCATAAATGTCGATTGATATATCGGAGCTGCTGTGCCTGTGGAATGGCTGATTAAAACTGTTTGAGTCTCTCTTAGTGCCTAGAAGAAGCCTCAACCATAGCAGTAGCAGGAAGACTCAATGATGGTGCTTTTCAGCCACAAAGGCTGCCACCCTCCTCATAATGACCCTAGAGCTAGGGACGAGTTAGACTTGGCTACTGTAGCTTTCTCTTTCCCCTTCCCATAAAACCCTTCTAAGTACCCAAGAATAAAGGGGACCTATTCTTGCCTTTCCTCTTTATGCCCCAAATCTCTTCAAGAAACCTTTGATGGATCTTTTCATTATGACTTTCTGTTGCTAAACCCAAGATTCTCGAATGATACAGAGAATAGTGTTGAATATATATTTCTCTCTATCTGGGGGCCCCAACAGATCCACACCTACAAGATCATATTCAACTTTAAGCAACAATAGTTGTATATGACAGGGAAAGTTGTTATAATAACTGAATTTATGAATCTATGTGGGGAAGAAATTCATACTGGAACACAAAAAGGTTTTTTTTTCTTGTCACTAGTTTCCCAGTGTCCCCAGCCAGTTATTGATCTAGAAGAGTCTACTATGTTCCTTCCTTAGTTCAGAAAGGAATCTTTCTCTCTCTCTCTCTCTCTCTCTCTCTCTCTCTCTCTCTCTCACACACACACACACACACACACATATATATTTGGGAAGCTTCTATCAATGCTGTGAAGAACTATTATCTGTGCCATCTACAGAATCCGTGTTGCACACTACATTAATGTGGATTCCCTGTGGAAACTCACAATAATTGTATGTACTTGAAAAGATTCAGAAGAGCTATTCAGAATATATGTTAACTGGCTTCTGCTTGTCATCTTGATAACATTTTTCCCTTTGAAAGTTAAATTCCTGTTTTTAAGAATTTTCTTGACTCTAATCTTTCTCAATATTTTTTTTTAAATCTTCTTAAAAAGAATTGTTAATGTGCTTTCTGTTACCAATTTCTAAGATATAACATCATGAATATTTGGTAAATGATTCTTAAAAAGAATTCATTTCTGTTGCAAGTTGCTTCTGTACAAACATTTCTTTAAAGAAATTCAGAAAAAAAATCAAAAAGGTATCTTATTAAATAAATGCTATGGTAAGAGTGGAGATATGATTTATTCTAAGGCGAAATTTCTCTCTGGGAAACTGTGGAATCAGACAAGTTACCTGTTTCCAAAACACCATGATGGAAAAGAAATAGGATAAAAGTTCTCATTCCAAAAGGGAGAAATTGTAGAAAAGAAATTGTGGTCATAAGTGTCAAGAAAGTCTGAAAATTACCAGCGCAAATTCTATTACATTTGCTTTTTTTGCTAAAGCAATAATGAAATATTAATTTTATTAAATGTTGATTTTTTAAAAAAAAATTTTAAGATAGAGCCTCACTCTGTTGCCTTGGATAGAATGCCAAGGCATCATTGTAGCCCACAGCAACCTCAAACTCTTGGGCTCAAGTGACCCTTCTGCCTCAGCCTCCTGACTTGGGACTTCAGGTGCCCACCACAATATCTGGCTAGTTTTTCTATTTTTACTAAAGATGGAGTACTGCTTTTGCTCAGGCTGATCTCAAACTTCTGAGCTCGAGCAATCTGCCTGCCTCAGAGATAGAAGTGATTTATAAAGATAAGCTGGAATTATTCTAACAGAATATAATACCCTACCCTCCACAAACACAAATAAAATTATAACCATGATTAATTTTCTAGAAAAATGTTACCTATGAAAATTTATCAAAGGAGAGGTGAAAAACTTGGATATAATCATAGCTGTAGAAGGAATTTAAAAGTTAGTAAATGTTTTATCTTCTTCAAAAGTCACCAAATAATGATTTTCTAAGAAAATTGTACCAAACAGATATTTTTCTCTCACCGAAATTCTTTGAGCCTTGACAAAGGCAAAGCTTTTAACAACTTATCACAGGTTAGTGACTTATCCTCACAAGGATAGCACAAGAAGGAATTCCTCACCTTAGAACCATCTTAAGTTTCAATTTTAAAATTCACATTCCCAGACTACAACCCACGGCTTCAGAATCAGAATCTTTGTGATGGATGAGAATGACTAGTTGGGTAGATATAAGACTAAGGGAGCTTTGTTCTACTAATAAGCTTTTTAATAAGTTTGTTATGTGACTCTGATGTATGCATATTGAGATTTAGCAGCACTATTATAAACAAATTTAAACAATAAATATAGCAGCATATATTCTGTAAAATGTAAGAAAACCAAATATAGCACAGAAAAATTGCTGGAAGAATACATAATGAAGACATAAATAATGATTATTTTTAGACAGTAATTTGGGGAATTCCCAAAGAATTCCAAGCAATTTTTCTTGATTTGCTTAGGTAGAATATTAATATAATTTATATTGTTATTATTAGCCAGTTCTAAATTAAGGTTTGAAAAATATATTTTACATTGAAATTTTATTATAATAATATTGATTGTAACTTAATTTGAAGTGTCTAAGACAGACTCAAAACATTCTTGCATTTCAATAGATTAAGGTTACATAGGAGAGAAAAAATATTGACATTTTGTGGATTTTACAATATGCCAGATATGATTTTTTCATTCCCATTTTGTAGAAATGGAATCAATAATGATCTATGTAAATTGATTTCAGTCAATTCTGTAGCAGGGAACTAACCAAAATGACATTTAAATTCCTCTTCTAATTCTAATTTTAAAAAATCCCCATTATGCTTAAGGTTTTACCAGCAAATGAGAAATCTATATACATTATTGATTGGGTTATATTATTTCATAATGATAGGGAGCAATTTACAGTCTCAGATGCTATGAGTACCTTGAAACAACTACGATGAATATTTCCCTGATCAATAATTATTTTAGATTCTGTTTCATGTATTTCCAATACTGATCTGCTTGTATATGTTGATGGTTCAGAGAGTGGTTGAAGCTATTACAAGAATTGATAATGAAGTATGTACAATGTGCCATTTGCATCAACTATGCAGCCCAGATAGCTAAAATTACATTCACTTTACTTATTACCCCACATTATTTGCTAATTGAGCAGCATATTTTAATGAAATATTTACAAGCTTTGCCAATAGACTTGCATATAATTGTTCCCCCTACCCCCGCCCCAGCCCTGGCTTTACCAAGCACACTATAGTAAATCTAACATTTTATTATCTGCTAGATGATTCCCTAAATTTTATTATCTACTGGAAGATTCCCTAGAATTACTCTAGGGAATCCAGTTCATGAGTTATCTTCTTTACAAAAAGAACTAAATAATCTTGTAGATTGTGGTGGGGTGGAGAGATGTTTGTTTTCAAATCAAGAAGATATTTAGAAAATTATAAAAGCTAGAAAAAATTGGCAGTATCATTTTGACTAGACACATTGCTTGCTGGGATCACAATTCCTTGGAGGAATGATTATGAAGGTAATTATAAATAAGAAAATTGGACCATTAAGGGCTGTGAAGAGTAAAGGATTGTAATGCCAATGAAAGAATAGGTGTTGTTTCGGGAAACAGAAAGAGACAGATTCCTCTGTTTTAGGGAGAGGCATCAGCATGAGAGAGCTGAAGCTAGCAGAGCCAAATCAGATTGCTCTAGAGGGCATGCTTGGTACTAATTTTATGAGTAGAAACTCATCCTATAACTCTGTATACTGGCGAATGACTTGTACAAAGTATCCTGAGTACATATGGGCTTCCCCTGATTACAGTTGGATTTTTTCTGATTAACTGGGCTAAGTGTGTTTATATGTGTAATTCTCTGCCTTCCCTCTGTCAAATATTCAACACAATCTTTATTTAAACAGCTATGGACCATTAGGAGAGTCAGGGATCAACTTAGTCAGTGAAGATTGACTAACCAGTGAGTATGCTCAGCCATATATATGGTATCTTATCATTTATATTTATAAGGTAACATTAGTCAAGAAAGTGTAGATTACTATAAGCCAGGCACTTTATATGACTATTTTCTGATTCTCACATCAATCCTATAAAATAAGAATTATATTCCAAGTTTTAATTTTCTAGGCCTGCACAAATAGGCCTTTTCTAGATTCCGTTCAATGAACTCAAGCAGAGTCAGAGAAAAATAGCCTGACTGGTATCTTATCTGGGTTGTCTCTCCTGGAATGAAAAGAATACATCTTACTGCCTTACTTGGGACTGGCACTGTAAGGACCATATTCATTTACTAATGCTTCATTTGCTGATTGTTTTATGTCTGCCAACCCCAGGCCCACTGTGACTTATTTAAGACATACATTCCCCAGACCACCCTGCTTGTAGGGAGTATATGAACCCCTAGAGGGACTTCTCATTTGGGTTCCCCCTCCACTGCCAGAGGTTCTGTTGCCTTTCTTTGCCTTATTTTTTTCTTTCCCTGTCAAGAAACTCTGTCCTGTCACTTATCCGCATAGCCCATGGTTTCATTCTTTGAAACCCAAGACTAAAATAACCCACAAGGAGACACAGAGAAATTCCAGCAATAGTAGGATTTAAATTCAGACCCGTCTTTTTCACTATGAGCATTTTCATTTCTCTTCACAGGCTCAACTTTTTAAAATGAATTATTCCATTCAAGTATTCAAGCTTCTTTTCATTTGATAAACTTATCGAGTGACTACAATATTACTCTATTCTAACTCAGCTGTCATAAATTTTAGCCTTTGAAATAAATTTCATAGAATTACTAAACTAAGCAGTCATTTAAAGCAAGACATTCCAAAATATGTATTAGATTGCTCATAATTCAAACTAATGTTTCCCATTAAAAAACTATTATAGGCAATGAAAAGAATCAACATTGACCCTTCAAACTGAATGCGTATATATATAAAAATAAGCATCATAAGACCATTATCAGATAGAGAATGAAATTTTAGTGACATAATTGAAGTAGAAAGCTATGTATAAAATACATTTGACCTTGTAATTCATTCCATTTCATTGTTCTCCTAATGTTTTAACCACATACGTGTAGTCAAACCTATATATCACAATCCTGATTTTTCAAGTAACCGCTTTATGTCTATACTACCAAATCCAAATCTTAAAAATTAGGATTAGAACCCTTGTAATACTCAATTCATAGGTGATAATCAGAATGGCTTTTTTTTCTTTTCTCATTATATGTGCCTAGTTATTAATCCAAGTGAGCCAGGAAACATATGTGAGATTGGTAGAATTATCAAGAAGAATAATCTCCAGAATATCTAGTTTCAAGAAAGGTATTGAATTTGTTTTAATCACCTGATTTCCTGATTATAATTTTATATTGATTATAAAAAGAAATAAAAAAACACAAAAAGAAAATAGTAGCCATTTGTAATTCTAACCATAATAAAAATTATGTTTTTCATGTAATGTTTTTCAGCCATGCACATCTATGTTCAGTTCTGCATTGTATAAAATAATATACTTAGAGCTAATGTATCTTTCATATGAAATATAGCATTGCTCTAAAAATTTTCCCTGAAAATTGCAATAGACTAAATGGTGGGGGTTAGATCTCAGAAATAATGCAGATGAAAACAGGTTAGGTAAATGTGGGCATACGCATGATGTGAACACAGAGGTTGAGGAAAAGAAATCATGTGTGGACCTCAGATTTCTGAGTTAGCCAGATATATTCATAATAATATCCTTTACCAGGAAGGGGAATTCTGAAGTGAGTTGTGAGAACAGGATGGGGGTAGAAATTTACATGTCAAATGAAATGAGAAGTAGTCAGCAGCTGGTGACTCTGAAGTTGCTTTATGTGTGTGTGTGTGTGAGTGTTGTGTGTATGTGTGAATGTGCAAGTGTGTGCATGTTCATGTGTGTTGTGTGCATGTGTGCATATGAGTGTAAATGCAAGTGTGTGTGTGAGTGTGGTGAGAGTATGTGTGTATGTTCTGTGCATGTATGTGTGTGTGTGCAAGAGTGTATGTGTGTGAGAGTGTGAGTGTGTGTGCCTGTGTGTGTGTTTTTGTACTGGGGAGAAAGACTGTGTCAATTACAAAAATACACTACTCACTTCATTTGATATGTAAATTTATTCACAGAGGAGAAATATGTTGAAGATGTAGATTTGGTCTGCATTTGGATGACATGAAAGTGTGAAGATGAATATCAACTTGGGTAAGACAGGCAGTGAAGTAGACTAACGAAACTGAGAACAATGGGCCAGTGAAGGAAAAAAGGAAAATTGGAAGAGTATATTTTCCTTAAAGGGAAGGAAAGTGTGTTTTAAAAAAGGAGCAAAACAAGGTTGAGGACTTTGAATACTATTGATGACTCATGGGAAAGAATAACAGCATAATCCCTGATTGGACCTAAAATCATAGGGATTTTATTAATTTTGCCAATACACATAGTTCTAGTATAGCAAAAACTATACTGGAGAGACTGAGGAATGAATAAAAAGTATTTTAAGTTCTACCTATATGCATATTATATACTGGATAACCTGGAAACATTCTCTATGTTGATACCTAAAATTGTTAGGTAAAATGTTATGTAAGTTAATGAAAATTCAATATGAATTCCAGGAAGCTATAATGCAAGAGGCATTCTAGTCATCACAACAATGAAACTGAATCATGAGTTATAAAAATGTAAGCTGAATCTGTGGTTGCTGTGTGTGTGTGTGTGTGTGTGTGTGTGTGTGTGTGTGTGTGTTGGGAGAGAAAGACAGTGTCAATCACCAAAATAGAAGAATTGGGGTCTAGAAATTAAGGTTTCCACATATATCCCAAATATCTTAAGGAAAAATGCAGACTAGAAATAATCTGCTAGCGCCAAGAAAGGTAACAAAACTATTTACTTATTTGCCCCAGCCTCAGTTTTGCACTAGAAAAATATAAGTCCTTTCAGATAAATTATACCAACAGGCCTAATACCTACAGAGATTTATTTTTCAAATTAACTATGTCAAAGGAGGAAAGAAGAAAAAACAAACACCTCACTGCCACTCTTCCAATTCCTGAAGCCAATGGAAAGGTCAAACTGGAGGCTGATTTCCAGATGAATGGTGTTACTAACATCTATTAGTGAAATCCTCCTGGGAAGGTAAAAGGCTTCAGTCAGAAGGACTGTCCACACCGTGCAGGAAAATGAGGACCGATGAAGAGAAAGAAACACCGAATATCCATGTTTAAAAGAGGAAAGGCTTTATTTCAGCCTGCGGAGCTCAGCTAACTAGAATCCAAAATGGCCAAGCTCCCCAACTGACTGTGTCCTTTCCCTTTTATGTCCAAAGATTGCTTGTCCATGGGTACCCTTCTGATTGGTCAGGGTACCTTCTCATGAGTCAGTCAGAATTGAGCCAGAGAAGGCTGGTGAGGGCTTTTACAGAAGCAGAAGGAAGCATTAGTGTTGAAGTCCCAGGAAATTAAATTTCCAGAAATTCCTAAGAGCTGAGTCACCACAGGGAGGATTTTGGAAAAGTGTCCTTGGGCTTCTGAGAGAAACCTTTTGTTCTCTCAAACCTGACTTTTTCCTGGTATCCTCTCTCACCCAGAGATCATTGATAAGGAAATTCTTTGCCAAATTTCCATATGAAAGTGATACAGGGTTTCTCTGTTCAGGGCTAGACAGGGACTCACAGTTTTTAGGACACAGGCCTTCTCAGACTGCACTCTCTGGACTCAAGCCTTATTAGAGAAAAGGAGCTTGACCAGGATCTCATCTGGGCGGACCTTCCTGAAGTGAAAAACATATACCCTGCTGCTTTACCTGGGACAGAAACTGAGAGGACCACGTTCATTTGTCTGCTGGCCTCTGGCCAAGTGTGATGCGCCTTTCCAAGACCTCCCCCTGCTCACAGGCTGTCATTTATTCACGTGATCTGGGGTTTCATTCTGGAATCTCCAGACCAAGCACCTGTTGCAGAGAGAAAAATGCCACCAACTCAAGAACATGCAAATTGTAACTTTGAATCTACAAGCTAAATGTAGCTCCTAAAACAAAAGTCTGTTTGATTTCACACTAACAATGTTGATTACAAATTTATCTCCCCAGGTGCAAAAGGGAGACAAGACAAGATCAATCATTCTTTCGCCCACCCAGGGATATCTACATAATTGATTCTTCCTTGGCTCTCTTTCCGTTTTCTAACATTCTTCTTATCTAATGTAAAGTGTAGATTTTCTGGGCTTTACAAGAGTGTGATCATTTATCTCACTGCCCATCCTCCTCTTCCTTTTCTTCTTTCGGTGTGTCCTATCACCTTTAAAAACTGAGTATCCAAATCCTACTTTGCATAAACAACCACAGATGTGTCTGTAATTTGTGTCTTTTCCTGGCAAGTTCTCAAAATCTGGCTTAATGAACCTCCATTGATTAAGATCATTGCTTTAGCCCCTTATTTTAGCTTGTTGCTATTATATGTTTCAGGACAAGAAGAGGGTAGAGTTAGTGATTAACTTTGAACTTTTAGAATACATAGGATTTTTTAAATTATCAGTAACAATAACAGAAGAGTAAGCTAACCGCTAATGCATTAGAAAATGAATGGGGAAATAAAACATAATTGAATAACGAGAAAACAATAAAAAAGATAAAATTAAAAAGAAAGCATAAGAAAAGCATTGCAAACAAGAGTAAGAATGCAGAAGATAAAAAATACATCAAATACATTAATAAATAAACAATGCATGTTAATTAAAAGCTATAAATTTGTATATTATCCTAAAACAAATTAAATCTTATTACATACTTCTTATAATAAATAATTTTAAATCTAAAGAAACAAAAGATGGGAGTAAATTGATAGGAAAATATATAAACAAAATAAACCAGGGCTAACTGTATAAATGTTAGACAAATAGGTTTAATATTTTAACAAGTACTTTAAAATAGTTACTACAATTGAATGAAACAAATATTATATTCACAAGGTTTTGTAAAAATTCGAGCATATGTGAACCATATAATTTTGTCTCCAAATACATAAAATGAAATCTGATAATTTTGCAATGATAAAAATAAAATTGCACTAGGAGATTTTATCCAAGTAAATAACATCTAAGTAAGACCAAGAATTAACAAGATTAGAGACTATTTGAAGAATAACAGAACCATTATTACTTTAATAAACATAAAGCATATGCATGTGTGTGTGTATACTGTATATATACATATGTGCTTTATGTATGCACAAACACACTTTTGACTTTCAGGATAAATAGGCTTATTAAAATTATCCAATGACAATAAAAGTACAGCTAACAACTATTATTTGAAATTGATTAGGGACAAAGAGGGGCTATAAGGAATAAGAGAAAAGTCTGGTCTCATAGATAACTATCTATGAGGCCAGGCACAGTGGTTTACACCTGAAATACTAGCACTCTGGGAGGCTGAGACTGGTAGATTGTTTGATGTCAAGATTTTGAAACTAGCCTGAATTAGAGTGAATAGCTAGGCATTGTGGCAGGTGCCTGTAATCCTAACTACTCAGGAGGCTAAGGCAAGAGGATCACTTGAGCCCAAGAGCTTGAGGTTGCTGTGAGCTATGATGCCATGACACTCTACCAAGGGTGACAAAATGAGACTCTGTCTCCAAAAATCAATCAATCAATAAGGGCCCTGCAGCACACAAAGAGCTTCAGTCGTAACTCGAGTGTTAGATGGTTAGTTCAAAACAGGAAGGAGGACAAGGGCTGAGCCTCTAGGCTGCCATGTTGGTGCCACTCACCTTAATTTTGTCCCAAGTGATTGCTCACACCTGGAGAGGAAGATCACCCTATCAGTCTACCAGTCAGAACTTACCATCCCAACTGCAAAAGGATATAGAAGACGCTCTAGTGTAACAACAGGTATAATAGCATCTTCAACATGACCTAATATTATCTTAAGACTAATTATTATATCATGAGGTTCACCACCCCACCAGCCATGGGTTCTCAGAGAGGCTGCTGGGAGGTCCAACTGTAGAGTAAGACTCTGGTGACCTCTGAACCATGAGGTAGGCCTGACCCAGGTGATATAAAAAGGAACCCCTGGCAATGTTAAAGGTCTCTTTGCCTCTCTGCCTACTTGCCATGGCGATAGAGGCCCGTCCATTGTTCATAGTGAATGTATCTTGCTTTGTAAGCCTATATCTTGCTCTTCCTCTGTAAACCTTCCTTTCTATGCCTAAATAAACTTTGTTTCGTTATTGCCTTACTTTAGGTTATCTGATCATTTATTGACCAAGAGCACTCCAAGAACTAAGGACTCATGCAGTTGCCTGAACCCCAACATTTTAGCCAGACAGCTGACTTTGAAACCCAGTACAAGTATGTTCTGTCAGTCACCTCTATACAACTATCAGTGAAATAGCAACTTTTGTTAAAAGAAAAGAAAAATGGGCACAGGTGATAACTGAGGTAATCTGTGACCAATGAAAAGTGGACAAGATTCCTTAAAGACCTAGGAGATGAGTAAAAAGCTTTGTAGATGATTATAGAGGGAACTAAGATAAGATAGTGATGCCAGATTTTGCCTTTGGGACAGTGACTCCTCTCACTTATGAGGAGTACCCTCTTCCTCCCTCTTGAAAAGTCTCTATGCTTTATCTATGCTTTAAATAAATTAAATGCACTGGAGAGTTCCGGCTGCTTTACTTCCCTCTCCCTTTACTTTACTTTCAATGCGACTTGACCAAACTTGCTACTTCTGCTGAGTGACCAGACCATGTCTACTGGGCAGCTCCAGGGTCTCAGAGACCCTTGACAGAAAGGAATGGGAAAATAATAAAACGTACCTTCCTCCTGAGAACATGTGAATTATTTACCAAAATCAACTTTCTATGAGGCCATAAAGAAACTATCAACAACACAAAATATTATGGGTCTTACAGACCAGTTTCTGCACCAAATCTTACTCTTCCCATATATCCCCTAGTAAAATAGCAAAAATACAACAAAGAAAAAATAAGTTCAATATTTTGAAATCTCAGAAAAATATAGTTTAAAAGCAATTGTGGGTTAAACTAAGATAGTATAATAGGTACTAAATATTTAGAACTGAATAATTTGGAGATACCTATTTAAGTTTTTGGGTTTATTTTATATTTTTATTTTTTATTAAATCATAGCTGTGTACATTGATATGATCATGGGGCATCATACACTAGTTTCACAGACTGGTTGACACATTTACATCACACTGGTTAACATAGCCTTCCTGGCAATTTCTCAGTCATTGTGTTAAGACATTTACATTCCACATTGGTGGAAAGTATTATAGCAGTACATATGAAAACATTTATAACCTCAACTAAAGTAGAAAAGCAGAAAATTAATAGGTTGACTGTTTAAAATTAGAAATTAGAAAGTGAGCAAGTACAAAGAATAAGGAAAGAAATAATAGAACTAATACAAAATATTCATAAATGAAAACAATGAAACTATTAGGGTGATCAAGGTTCTTTGAATAGACTAATAAACTAGTCAGATATCTGTTAAAATTGATAAGGAAGTAACAAAGAGACATGAGTATATGTTCTTACCATGGGAAAAAGGAAGCCAAGCTATAGAGAACTACCCAAATCTAATTATTTAAATATGTTCACTTCATAATTCTCAAAATTTAAATAGAATGAGCATGTCCTTAGAAATATACACCTGCTGATGACTGATCCAACAAAGAAGAAATAACACTGCGGATACGTTTTGTTACTAAAGATACTGAATCTACAGTCATAATCAAAAGACGCAATCATTGGAGGAGCTCCGGAAATTTCACTGCAAAAATATGACTCTTTTGTATAAAGAATATTTTGAATGAAAGCCCTGGGAGATCAATAAGTTTTGGAAGTAGCTTTTTGTCTACATAAAACTAGATGAATCCATTGCACACACAGGCACACACAGGCTCACACACACACACACACACACATGCGCATCTTTTTCTCCCCTCCCTGTTATCTCACTATATTGCAGGAAAGAAGATCAAGAGTGTAACCACACCTGGACCAAACTATTTTAAAGATAGTACTTATCTCTCAGGTTAATTTAATTTCCAAAGAAAATCATTTACAAGTTATTCTATTTTCCTTTACCCATTCCTTCTCCCAAATATTTATTTAATTATCTGTAGTAACCGTTTATTACCCCTAATCAGATTGCCTATATTCCTCTTCTCTCCTTCACCTTTAAAATAAAGGTATATGGTATATAAATTTCTGGACTCCATTGTGATACTGGATAATCACTCTGTGGTTCTCCATGTATTCAGGGTAAATAAATCTCTTTCTTTTATTAACCTGCCGTATTGTGATTTGTTCTTGGGGAAACTTCTGGGAGTAAAGGGGAAGTTTCCCCTTACCTGGACATTTTTGGGGTTAGAGAATTTGAACATATAAGTTTTCAAACATTTAATGCACAGATAACCTAAATTTAACACAAAATATTTCACAGAATATAAAAAGAAAGAATAACCCCTAACTTGATTGATGGGCATAGTATAATCTTGATACCAAAGACAAAGGTAGTATGAGAAAAGTTTATTCCAAATTTATGAAACTATTGCAATGACATTTTAAAAATAAGTAGTAACCTATGGCTTAAATATGATATTTATGAAATAAAATTAATTGTTAAATTTATTAATAATTTTAGATACTTGAACGTCATTTCACACCTAAGTATAATTATTCCTACCAATGTACTTGGCTTTAAATTAGAATTAATGACAAGTGTAAATGGGGCTGAAGCTTTTCATGGTCTGGAATCAGGATTTCCATCCTGAAATCATTAGAACGATTGTGATTTGTCTTCTATAAGAGCCTTTCTTCATCTCTTGTCCCAGTAGATTTGAATAGCAGACGTGGATAAGATCCTTCTGGGAACTTTGCTCCCCATATATACTAAGGAATGACTCACTTATTCACTAGACTCTCCATCCAGTAGTCTCATCTAAATTAATAATTTAGAATTATCCATTTGTTCATTTCATCTGAAACCTAGAGGGGGCAAGTTAAATTCATTTTGAAATAAATCTCCTTAGCAAATGGAGAAATGCAATTTATTTAAACATGCTTTAGCATAGACAGTGCTGTGCTCTGAATGGGTTGGTAGGTTAATTTGTTTGCATCTAACTCTAGGTAGGTTTGAATGACATAACTGGAATTTACATTCCAGTATTGGTCAGGCACACAGTAATCCTAAAGCCTACACTTGAGAGGCAGCTAGAGCTTCTGTCCTCCTGTTATTTTCTCAGACCAGAGGTTTTCTGACTACTATAATACCATTAGGAAATGATTTCCCTCAGTCAGATTAAGGATTTATTACTTAGTATACAAGCATAAGAAATTGGCTTTCCTTGATAGTTCACATGAATAGGTTGGTTAAAAGGAAAGGGGAAAAAAATGACAAAGCTTCTTATTTGTATGAAAGAAGCCTAAAAATCTAGAGATAGCTCTACTCTTATGCATGACACCTAAGGCGTTATCCCCAAATGGCCTGTGTCCAGCCAGGCAGTAGGACAGCATAGTTGCCCACCTCTGACTTAAGAATATACGTGATTGTGCTGCTAAAATATTGTTGCATCTGTTCTGAATGAAATTTTGCTGTAGTTAGAAAACTGAAAAACAGTGTTAGAATTATATTAAGTTTAAGGAAAGGTTATATCAAGTTTAAGAAAAGGTTATATTAAGTTTAAGGAAAGGTTATATTGTTTAGTGCTTACTTGATAAACAAATACTTTTAACATAATTGCCAATTTGTGGCAGAATCGTGTGACCTGCTTTTCTTAGAATATAAGACTTGTAAATTTTTGGCATTATTTTTGTGAAAGAATGACCAAGTTGGCATAAAATAGTCTGCAACATTGTGCTTCAAAAAATAGTGATACAGTATTTATAAAAGCTAAGAAGAGTGCACATGTGTTTTTTTCGATAAAAAAGATTCACTTTTATTAATAAAGTTTAATTGGATATAGAAATAGACCATAGTTGGAATTGAGGTGTTTAATTTGTTTGGGGTCATCTCCAATATATCTATCTTCTCACTGCTCTCTCTCTCTCTCTTTTTCCACTTTCTATATTTTGTGCCTTTGCCTCCTTATAAGTTTGACTTACGTTCCACTTTACTAATTTTCTCTTCAGTTTGTCTAAGTTCTTGTTAAACCCACCTATCGAGCTCTTAATTTTGTCAATGCATGTTTTTCAGCATTATAATTTTTGTTCAGAGTTTTTTTTCAGTCGCTACTATTTTTTAGTCTCTGTCATCTGTAAAAATTTCTGGATCAAGATTTTATAGCCTTGAAAATAGAAGTGCTTTTTAATTCCAGTTTTTAATATCTCTGTTTACCAATACACTCTTTTCTGCTTCTAAATATGAATCCACCTGTCAAAATTCCCACTTCTTTTAACCTCATTTTTCCCCTTTATCCATCATTCTATTTTTATCTTACTGTTCAAGTTCATAAACAGATAATTTATACTAACTGTACTTATTTCCTTTCAAATAGTTATTTTCCCTGCAATCTAGTTTTCATTCCTACTACTGTTTTTAAAACCACTTGAAACATTATTAATAAAATCTTTATAATGAAAAATATTGATTTCTAAATAAAATACAAAAAATAAATGACACCTATGTTTTCAATTCCCTACTTCTGTTGACTTACTTAAAAGCAATACATGCAAGTTTTTTTTTTTAATTAAAGGTTAAAGAAAGATATGAATGCAAAGTTACTTTCCTTAAAGAAAATCACCGTTCCACACTCTCTTGTAAATATATGGAGAAAAAAATGTGTGCATACACTTACTGACTGTGCAACAAAACATTAAAAGATCAAGGAAATTCATTTGCTTCCCCATATAATCTAGCTGACTTAGTGTTAAGCAGATCTTGTGACTATTCTGGACAGTGGGGTGTGATTGGCAGTGAGCTGTTGAGTGTGGTCTATGTGCTTTCCCACCCTGCTGTAGCAGGTGGGCAGGCTGCAGTTTGTGATGCTAGAATGACTGGACCAGAGTCCTCTGCTTTGTTGAGTCGCTGTGGAGGACAACTGCCCTGAAGAGCGGCCAAACTCAAGTTCTATTTTTAGTTTTCCTAACACATTCGTAACATTTTTGTTATGTGTCATGTCACAGTAGAAATGCAACATTGATGATAAGATATGGCAATGTTTTAGAATATAAGACTTGTAATTTTTGCCATTATTTTTGTGAAAGGATGACCGAGTTGGCATAAAACAGTCTGCAACTTTTTGATACAGGGGACTTAACATGAGTGTTAAGATACAAAACAACTGTATCTTAACACTCATGCCAACTGTTCAGCGATCAGGAAGCAATATTTTTAGTATGACACATTATATTTTGTATGTGATTTATACAACACACTTACATACACACATATGTTTGTGGGTTTTACTGTGCTTTAGTTACCGTATTAGAAATTGTTAAGCGCTTTGTTCAGAGGTTAATACACTGTGACATTTCACATTTAACATGGTGGGAAAGAAGTTCCTTTTTAGTGTCTTGTACAGAAATTCTGATGCTGAGAAGCAGATTGCCCATGTTGAATGAGGGATGCCTGGATATGCACATGCATATAATTGTTTATTATCAATTCCACTTGCACTTTCTTGTTTTGAGAAACAAAACACTTCTGTCACTGCATCTTGCCTATACTGAGGGGGACATCACTTTTTGCTTTTCATAACACTGCTCGGTTAAGTTCTCTCTGCAGGATTCTTCCCCCCCACCCCCCATTTATCTTCCTGTATTTTTATTTTCTCTTTCAACCTAACATCAATACTCTGAGAGTTCTGTCCTAAACCTTAATTCTTTTTCTCTCTTTATTTAGCAATAGCATTCATCTGAGATCTGTGTTCACCACCATGATCTCCACCTCCTCATATTTATAGCTGTCTCCCAGATTTATAGATTTCATAAACTTTTCCTTCCTACACATGTAAATCTCCGTTATCTGTTAGATGTTCGCGAGATTTATAAATTGCTGCAACCACACAGAATGTTTCATTTGGTCACTCTTTAGAACATTTAAATGTTTTCTTCAAATAAATGATCATTTATTTTATTTAGATCTTGAGTTATAGGTGTAGATAGGTGGTATTTTGTCTAGAACTTTGAAGGCAGGATTCTGTTTGTTCATATTTTATTCCAAACCTCCTTTAATGTAAGAGTATGTATGACCCACAGTGACCAGTCATGATTAAATTATGCATGTTATCATTTTGGTTGACAACTGTCATAAAGGATGATCAATTCAAGGTTTTTATGCAATGGGTTTTGGAGACCACTTTGTCTTAAGTTGCCTTGGAAGTTCCTAGTTTTAATGTTGATAGTTTAGGTTCAAGGAAATCTTTCTTCATCTCAGGTAAATGAAGACATTTGGTTGCCTTTGAGAGAGACAGAGGGAGAGGAAAAGAGTGAGAGTAATATTAACTTTGTTTAAAAGGAGAAGTAGGACAAAATTGAGGAGGAGGCAGAGATAGCTGGAACTTTGAAAACTGAGAACATGAATCCCACTGTCTGAATTAAGATTCCAAAGTGAAACATGGTGACATCAAAGTGAATAGAGGGGGGTATCTGATGTCCAGGTAGCTGTTCTTCTCCATTTTAACCAGAAAGAAAAGGAAATATGTAACACTAGAAGTGGAGAACAACTTAGTGCTTGGTATAGCAGTACAGACTCCATCCCTGTTTACCAAAGGTAACTCTAAACTTCAGGAGTTTAGGGTGCAGAAATCTGAAAGGAAGGGGCTTCTGGGAAAACTAATTTTGGCTTAGATCCAATCAACCAACTCCCTCTTAGTTTTATTGGAAATACCTGAAAATGATTCAACCCTGCAATGAAAAGCAGAAGACTTCTTTGTCTAAATTCCTATATCCTTTAAGAAAGATCTCTCATAAAATCCTCACTGGCTTTAATCATATTGACTCAGTTATAAACAGAAAAACCAGTTTAAAACAGAAAAACCATTGAAATCCCAGTGATGACACAGGGATAAAGCCAGCAGAGGCGCAAGGAACAACATCACCTTAATGAGATCGACCTATTCATTGCAAAAGTTGCCGACAACTAATCATTGGCCTTGTTGAGATCCAGTTTTACCAACACTTCTGTCCGCCTCTTAAGTCACTTTCCCATTTGCATGAAGAGAAATCTTTCATGAATTCTCTAGCCTTAGGGAATGATGGAGAGAGGAGAGCTCTTATGTCAGTGATATGGTTTGGATGTTTGCCCCCTCCAAATCTCATGCTGAAATTTGATCCACAGTGTGGCAAGCGTGGCCTGGTTGAAGGTGTTTGGGTCACAGGGGTGACTGGCATGGTGCTCTCCCTGTGATAATGAGTGAAGTCTCGCTGTATTGGTTTATTACAGCTAGATGTTACAAGGAGTCCAACACCTCTCCCTCCCCTCCCTCTTTTCTCCTTCTCCCACCACCCAACAAGGCTCCTTCCATGTGGATTGGAAGCTTCCCAACCCTTAGCAGAAGGAGAAGCTGGAGCGATGCTTCTTGTAAAGCAATGTTTCCTGTATAGTGATGTTTCTTGTACAGTGGTGCTTCTTGTACAGAGCCGTGAGCTGTGAATAAATCTCCATTCCTTATAAATTACCCACCTTCAGGCATTTCTTTATAGTAGTGCCAAATGGACTGCTGAGAGAGCACTCTGAACCCAGCAAAACAAAAGATTTGGGAGGAGTTGAGTAGGGCCGAGCATGGCGGGCAGCTTGCCAATACCCCTGGATCACATGCTAGCAGGAGGAGCTGTTTATTTGAAACAGGTTCCAAGACTGTCAGAAACAATCGTATTCAAATATAAAAATCAAATCTTATTCCAGGACTGATTGAATTAGTCATGATTATGAAGTAATGCAATAAGATTGCTAAGACATGCTGGCATATACTCTATGCCAGAGGTAAGCATCCTTTTGAAGATATTCACCCCCTTCAGTGATATTACTACACCTCAGAATTTTGTTTTGTGGAGATGCTACCACATTTTAGTATAGTCTTTAAAAGAAAAACATGAGGGTTGATAGATCTTCATCTGATTCATTCATTGATGTTTGAATGTTTGAACTGTGAGGATGTATTATTACTTGTTATGGAGAGTTTTTCTTTTCTATGTGACATGTGTGGTAACATCTGTGGCCTCTATACCTTTGATATAGTAGCACATACTCTGTCTTTTGGTTATGATAACCAAAATATCTCCACACATGGCCAATTGTCTTCTCAAGGACAAATTCACTCTCACTGAAATATAAAGAGTTAAAAAACAGTCAGCCCTCAAATTAAGCAGTAGGAACAGAACAGATTTTGAGAGATCTGAATGTTATACAAAAAAAAAAAAAAAGAGAGAGCGAGAGAGAGCGAGAGAGAGGACAAAGTAGTGACTTTTAATAAAGTACAGAAGTGAATATTTATTGGGCGGCACCTGTGGCTCAAAGGAGTGGGGCGCTGTCCCCATATACCAGAGGTGGCAGGCTCAAACGCGGCCCAGCTAAAAACTGCAAAAAAAAAAAAAAAAAAAAAAAAAAGTGAATATTTATTTATAAAGAGAAAGTTAATCACTGAAATTTTAAGTAGCTGACATATACCACAAACAAAATCTACAGCTATGCTTATTAATTTACAGTGGGATATACATCTGTAATATATTATTGTTAGTATTTGGCTTCATATTTTATACTTTGGCTGCAACTTTCTAGATGACAATAATTTTGTTATATTATTTTCTATGAAGATAATAGAAAAATAAGTAATACTTTCATTCAGCAAGTATTTTTTCTACTATGTAGATATTGTCAATGCTGGGAGTCCTAAGACGCAGCTTATATTGCAATGTGACCTCTCACTCTGCATTTATTTCATGAAGCTGGTGCCTCAGCACAGTGGACAGCAGGAGAAATCCTGAAACACATTCCTACATTAGTATGGCAGCAATCGTTTAATTATGCACTGAAGTAAGAGGAAACCATCATGATATCTCCTAGTTTAACACCCCCAGGATACCTTTTTCTTTATTCTGGTAACAAATCTGCCTTCCATGTGGTTTAGGTATGATCCATAGACACAGGACAAAAGGAGATAATCAATGTGAAAATCAAAATGTTCCATTCGTATGACTGTTATAATTGATAGGAGAATGGGCAGAGGTCATAAGTTAGAACATAGGAATTTTGAGGATTCTAATAAATAATACCATCTTTCCCTCTGGGTTCGAAACCAAAATGGAGATAGACCCAAGGTCATTCCTTTTCCTATGCATGACTTCTGAAAAGAGTAAATGGGGGGCAAGGAGTCAGTAACATCATCATCTCTGAGTCACCTTGAGCTCTTGTACTTCCAACAAAATAAAACAAAGGCAAAAACAAGTGTCCAAAAAAAAAAAAAAAAAAAAAAAAGATCCATATAATGAGTGGGTATCTAGGCTACGTGTCTACTAATTAAATGGATGTGGTGAAGTGCTGATTGTGGACTTTTTAATCCTTTTTAATCAGGTGAAGGAGTCAATAGGAAAAGACAATGAGAGAAGTAAGGTCACAGAAGTGACACATTTTAAGGTAGCATGCCCTTGAGGTTCCACTGAGATTAATTATGCATGCATATTGCTGTCATTCTTTGATCAGATAACTGGGGCATCGTGTGGCACGAAAAGATGGTTTAATTTCTCATAGAGTGATATATAGATTAGATCATGCATTCCCATCTTAATGCATAGACAATCATGCAAAAATCAGTTAAGTAAATGATCAAGGTGTCAAAAAATGTATGTGGTAAATTTGGGAGGAGGCATCCGTCAAAGCCAGAGGTGAGTGATGATTCTATGTTGAATATGTATGTCATTTAGAAAACTTTAAAGGGTTTGAGCAGTGTGTTTCTCCTTAGTTTTCAGATGTGGTGTTCCCGTCCCATGATCTCCAAATTATTATGCCATAGCCTGACAATATTGAGAAGTCAACAGTTTTACTGTGAGTCAAAAGATGTGTGTTAGAAGAGCATTAAATCTGTGAACAAGTATGGGATTTTACTTCCCCTCTCAAAATCTAGTTATACAGTCCAATTAGATAGTGCAGTTCTATCTAATTGAGAGAGAGAGTTCTATTCTGGTTTTGCCTCTGATTTCAACTAAATTTATTAACTTAATCAAGTTATTGACCATCTTGACTATAGTTTTTGAGCTTGCAAAGCATGAGATTAGATCTGGAGATGACTATATTTTCTTCCAGTTCCTGCTTTTTCTACTTTTGACTTGTACTATAAGATTTGCATCTAAAATTGTCATATCATGTTATTAAAATATATTTCACATACACAGGAAAACTTAGATAATCATAAAATCAAAATTATTGTACCTGCATCCTTTTTCACAACTCCTAGTTATTTTTAAGAAATTTTAAATTGTGTTTCTTTTATTTTTTCACAAAATTATATGTTTTCTTTAGCTGTCAAATTTGACAGAAAGTTATTATGTTGTGTTTTATAAAATCTAGATTCTATTTCTAGTTATATTTAGTTTTTTTTTTTTTTTTTGTTTGTTTGTTTTTATCATAACACTTGTTCCTATCTCTTCCTCCCCCTTCAATGATTTGGTCTTGACAAAGATTTGACTAATCAATTGATATTTAAAGTATCAAAATTTGGATTTGTTGATCTTTTTAATTTTTTTGTCTTGCTTTTATTTCATCTTTCTCCTTAGTTTATCTTGTTTTTTCACTTGCTTGTAGAGTATAACTACTTTAATCTTTTTTTCTTCCAAAGGCATGTCTTTCTAAGATCACTTTATTTCACAAGTTTTAATTTGTAACATGTGAAAAATGTTATTCTTGCTCCCAATTATCTGCCTCTTCTTGTAGAATAATTCCATATCTCTGCTTACTGATATGTGATTTAAGATGATATTCTGTTGAGGGAATATCTCTTCCACTGACATGAGCTTGCTCACATGACTTGCTTTAGCCACTAGAAGTAGCTAAAAAATTATTGTGTAGATCACCTCTCCTAAACCTCCAATGTTCTCATCTTTTCTCTTTTATTGCCTATCTCTTTGTCCCTTTGCCTACTTTTCTGAGAGATTCTACCAGTATTATTTTCCAACCTGTCTTTTGAATGTTGGCTCTCATTTTTCTATCTTCCAGTATTTTGTCTGGAGAATGCAAGTCTGATTCCCAGCTTTCTGAGAACTGAATCAAGAATAATTCTGGGACTCCCAGCACTGGCCTGTTACTTTTCATTCACTCCCCTATTTTTAGTTTTATACCCTTGCTCTCCATTATACTAACTGCATCTTGATCTAGAAATCTTTTGTTTTACATTCTCTCTTTTTTTAAAGGGCAACAAAGAGAGATTTTATTTAGGAAGAACAAAGAGAAAGTCTACAACACTTTCAAAGAGAGTTGGAAGTGGGTCTCTCTCATGAAGGAGAGAAGGTGAGAGAGACCCTGTTTTATATTCTTCAAAGAATATCCTCAAGTTATTTCTCAGCGCTTCTTTCAGGTAATATACAATGCCAAGTCAGTTCTCTCTGCTCCTTTTTTTTTTCTTTTTTTTTTCTAGTTTCTAAAATGTTGTGATTTTCTTCTTGTTCTCATTTTCTTATGAGTTTTTGACATTTGTATAAATCTTTTTTGTTATATTTTCAATGGATCATTAGAAAAGAGGGAACATACACGTATATGTTACCTCTGCCACTTAAAACTAATTATTTGCTCCCCTTCCCCCCCATATTTTTTTAACTCATATTCTTAATTTGGGTTATCTCCAGAAGTGGAGATTAAGAAGGATGTATATAAATGGAATGTATGGAAAGGGCAAAACTGTGGACAAAATAAAAAATCAGGGCTTCTTAAGGAATGGTGGGGCAGGAAATAGGGATAAATGGTAGATTACTGGGGGTTTACAGGGTGGTGAATCTATTCTGTATGGCACTATAATGGTTGATACATGTCATTGTACATGTGTTAAAATCCAAAGAAGGTACAAAGAAAGAGTGAAGCTTAATGTAAAGTTTGGACTTCAGTTACTAATAATGTATCAATATTGGCTCATCAGTTAGAATCAGTATACCACATCAATGCAAGATGCTATCATAGTAATTCAGGAAACTGTGTGTTGGGAGGGTGTATGGAGAGTATGTGGGAACTTTCTATTATTTACAATTAATTTTTCAATAAACCTAAAGCTGCTTTAAAAGATGAGGTTTATTAATTAAAATAAAAAAGAATCTAGATCTTTGTCCTGACAAGTGGCTATGTTACTTGTGACCCATTTTGATGATTTGGAGACTGGTTTTTCACTTTGTTGGGAAGTCCAGATGCCTCTGATTCAGGGTGTCTCTCCTGAATGCTGTGTTCTCCAGTGAGGCACTCCAATTCAGCTATTCAGAACTAAAATGTCTCAAAGATAGGCAAGCTTTGGTTGTGGTTTTACTTGCGACTTCCTAGCAATTGTTACCTCTGTAATATACGTTGGCCTTGTGGAGTCTGAATTTACCCACATACAACATATTACTCAGCCAAATTCTGAAGGTGACCTCTCTGCAGATCTCTGAAGCTATTTTGTCATTTCTCTGCACCACAAATTCTAGTCACTTACTGCTTAGGTCCTCTGCAGACTTACTGATCTTTCCTTTGTGTTATGTTACCATCCAAAAAGTGTCTCTGGGTAAAAATCCAGGGCAATAATGGTGCTCACCTATTCGTTTCTCTTTTCTCAGGAATCAAATTTCTGTGGTTTCTGTTATATTTTGTCCAGCAGTTCCTTTTTTCTTTCCTTCCTTCCTTCCTTCCTTCCTTCCTTCCTTCCTTCCTTCCTTCCTTCCTTCCTTCCTTCCTCCCTCCCTCCCTCCCTCCCTCCCTCCCTTCCTTCCTTCTTTCCTTTTTTTTCTTTCTTTCAGTCTTTCTTTCATTCTTTCTTTTTTTAGAGACAGGCTCACTTTATTGCCCTTGGTAGAGTGCTGTGGCGTTACACAGCTCACAACAACCTCCAACTCCTGGGCTTAGGCGATTCTCTTACCTCAGGCTTCTGAGTTGCTGGGACCACCATAACACTGGCCATTTTTTGTTGCAGTTTGGCTGGGGCTGGGTTTGAACCCGCCACCCTCGGTATATGGGGCCAGTGCCCTACTCACTGAGCCATAGGCACAGCTCAGCATTTCCTTTTTTTAATGGCTGGGGGCCCAGTCTGACCTAGCTACTCTATCTAGATTAACAGCATAAGTTCTAACAAATGATTTAAATCTTTGAATGTTTATACGTTTTAATTGCAAACACTGGTGACAGTCTTTCTTATCTACCTCGGTTTTTTTTTTTTTTTTTTTTTTTAATCATTCCTGTACTTTGCTTTGTAATTTCTTGCTCTATTTAAAATATATATATATATATATATATATATATATATATATATATATTTATCTCTTGGAGTGTTCTAAGTATACGTTGCCATTTTATTTTAGCATTTGAATTTTATGTAGACTAAAATCATCTTTTGGATCTTAACTATTTTTCTTAGTGTTACATCTTCCCACATGTTTTAGAACTTTGGTTTTCAGTCTTATTTTGACTTTAAAGCAATGTTACTTCTCATTGAATGTTGAGTGCTGGTGTTTACTCTCTCATTCCTGACTTGTTCCTGTGTGGTGGATTTATACTCCCCTCCCCCACCTCCCACCAGAACGATGCTCCCACACCCAATGCTTCAAATTAACCTTATGGTGTCCCAAGTCCATAAGCTGTTTTCATGTAACATGTTTCACTGGGAATGGGCATGCCATGGAGAGAGCAAAGATGTTAGCAATTGAGTTTGGGGTCCATTCAAGTTTTTGACTCAGGTTGGCTCATTTCTTGAGTAGACATGATATTTGTTTGTTTATTTTATTATTATTATTATTATTTTTTGCTATGTATAAACGCAACATGAGCAATACCCTCAGAGGGCAGTCTTGGTTTTTCTTGTATGAATGGAAAAATCAGCCTTCAACTCCTCATTTGTTATACCCAGGCTCTTACATAGCTAATGTTGTTTTTTTTTACCCACAGAAGCCAAACCCCTAGTCACTTCTTTCTGCTTACAGACTGGTAGCACAGCTGTCTCTTGATTTTTTGTCCTGCTTGCCTTTTCTGCTACATTTCTGTTTGCAGAGACCTTTAGGCTTAATATAGATCTTATATCCCCTCTTTAAATTTTTATTTTTTTATTCTTGCCATGTACTCTGAGTATAAACTTACAGAGCTGCTATGCAGATACCTCATATTGTTTTTCTGAATCTGTCGAAGACCATATTATCTTATGTGAAAAATGTCAGACCTTTAATTATGCTAAAATTTAGATTCTTATCTGCTATGTCAACAGCGGACTGCAATGTCCTCAAAGGTAATGCCTATAACTTAGGCACTTTACCTCCTGACACACTGTCTTAAAGTGTCCTTTTCAAGCTATTATCTCTGACAGTGTATTTAAGAATTTACCAATTCCTCTGTTCAACCTGAATCTACTATACTGATTCTTTTCATCTTAATACATGTACTGTTCATGTCTGATTAGCCAGAAATTATTCCTTTTTTTAAATGAAGTTCTTAAACTCTTAAATTTATAAGAATTTCCAATTTTTAAAGAGACAATGATGTTTTTTGACAAGAGTCCCTTTTTGCATCTAGCTCTCCAGATTCAGTTTTACAAGCGAAAGAGCAGTTACTGAAAGTACATTTTATGAGATGAATGTTACAAAGAGCAATGTCTTTAAGACATGAAATCATAATGATGTCAAGAATATCAATACTTGATAGATATCCTGAAAGTAAATATCACTGCCTGGGATCCCCTGAGTTTTCCAAATCTACTGGAGAGAACGAAGATGTTTTTAAAAAGCTTATTTGACTTCACATTTTCATCCTTGGCTAGGAGTTCTTCACAAAGAACCCAAAGATTTGGTACTATTAACCTAAGGGTTATAATTAAGCCATTCCACTTTAACATTTTGTCTTGGTATTTTTTTTCGCAAATGTGTGTGGATTAGGATAGAGACAAATTACTTGTCACTGGTGATGGTGAGATGAATGAAAGCCCATTTACGTGCTAAGGACATTCGAAATCTGTGTCTTAGGACCCTGCAAATGCATAGTCGTAATACTTGAAAACAAGCACTAAATCAAAAACATTACAGGATCAATCAGGCTAGAAAAACTATGCCAGGGGTCATAAATTATGCCAAGTACTCTCATAACAAATCAGCTCATAACAGATCAGCTAAGGAACTTCATTTTCTAGATGAGGGAAAGATGTATATCAAATACCTTCATGCTTACATATGTCATCATTTTTATACAAAATTGAGTTCCTTGTTTATGTTTGGCCACCTAAGAACACCTCAAAGTACTTTCATCCCAAATTGGCATATGCATTAGCAAATTTCAAACTCATTTTAACTCTAACCTAAAAATCATTCAGATATCAACTAAATCTATAGCATTGAGGCTCAGAAAAAAATACCTCCAGTGAAGCTCTCAGAAGCTAAAGGTTTTCTCTCATCTTCTGTTCTCTTGCCTCTCAGTTCCACTCTTCCCTGAGGTCAGCCAGAGAAACTAGAATTCATCTTCCTCAAGGCAGATTGTACAAGCCGGAATTCTTTCTCCCTCCTGAAAGCCAGCCGTAAAACCTAAAGTTATTCTGTGTAAAAACTGGCCATAAAGAAATGACCTGACCTACCTTGTTTGATTTTTATTTCTTAAGACCCTTTTTCCAGAGAAGACTTTGCCTCACACCCATAAAGAAGGAGCATGTGCTCAACAAGGCCAAGAAGAAGCTTGACAGACAGGCCTTGCTTGGCTTCCCTCCTCAGTCTACTAACATTAGATCCTAACTTTCCATCCAATCATATTGTCACAGGAATGTCCATACTTTGTCAAACCCAAGTGTAAAATGAGCAAGTGCCCCTAAATCTTCGAGTCTTCATTGTGAAGGCTCTATGTATACCAGTTAAATGAATTTGTATGCCTTTTCTTCAGTTAATCAAAATGCCTCATGTCAGTGATTTTTCAGTGAACCTATATGGGCCAACGGCCTTGGTCCCTACCTTAGATTTTTTTTATTTTATTTTATACAAAGTCATACTCTGTTGCCCAGTTTAGAGTATAGTGGCTTCATCATAGCTCACTGCAAACTCAAACTCCTGGGCTCATGCAATTCTCCTGTCTCAGGCTCCTGAGTAGCTGAAAACACAGGTGCATAACACCATGCCTGGCCAAGTTTTTAAAATTTTTTTTGTAGAGACAGGGTATTGCTGTTGTCCAAGTGGGTCTTGAACTTCTGGGTGCAAGTATGCCTCCTGCCTCAACCTCTCCAAATGCTAGTAATATAGGTGTGAGTCACTGTGCCAAGCCCCTACGTTGGCTTGTTTTAAAATAAAATTATATTTATATAATATATAATCTATAAAAATATATGTCACTTATATGTAAGTTATGTCACATATGATAAAATGAATACCTGTGAAGCTATTATTTTATTTATGAACTATAATACTATCATTTTAATAAATCCACTTAATTTTATGTTTATATTTTTAATTTTAATTTTATATTTGAAATATATTAATATGCATGTCTTACATGTATATATGTAATGCATGTGTATATATTAGTGTATATGTATGAACTATACAATTTATTTTTCTTTGGCTTTGATCATTATACAAAATGCTATATTCTGTTAATATATTCTTCTGTGATTTTTTTCTTCAATATTATGCTTTTATGGTTCAACCATGCTAACCTTTGCTATAATACTTAGTTTTCATAGTAGCCCATAAAGTGAATATATGATGATTTATCTATTCTCATGTTTAAAGATGTTTACACTGTCTTTGGTTTTTGCTTATTTTTGTTTTTCTGTGTTTGCTATTTTAGATTCTATTGCTGTCATTTCAAAAGTTTTGTCCGTTTTTATGAGTCTACTTTAAACTGTAATATCTCAGTGAATATTTATTCAATTTAATCGAAATAAGCGCCATTTGAATCAGTGCACTTTTGCCAATGTAACACAAGTCGATTAATTCCGTC
>CAUYPK010059324.1:0-25832 GCA_963574355.1 Loris lydekkerianus | reverse complement strand
GACTCGAGTATAAGCTGAGGTGGAAAATGCAGCAGCCACTGGTAAATTTCAAAAATAAAAATATATACCCAAAACAATTACAATAATTGAGGAATCAGTAGATTAAATGTTTTTCAATATTTATTGCTAAAGAAAAACTGTAAACTAGCAACAACAACTTTAAAACTTTAAATAAAGTGCAGAAAACTGTAGCTTAACAGGTACTCAAGCTGTGGGTTATATAGTTGTGGGTTAAATAGTTCAGTGGAATACAGTTCAGTTCAGCCGCCTACCTCTTCAGCTCAGCAGCGACTTGTGGACTGAGCTGAAGCACCGCCCCCTCAAGCAGAGGGCAGAAGACGACTGGAGACTACGTACATTTGATTAGATGCGCGTGCACCGAATCAAATAACCTGCATGACCCGAGTATAAGCCGAGTTCAGGTTTTTCGGCACAAATTTTGTGTGGAAAAAAACTCGGCTTATACTCGAGTATATACGGTAGTCTGTATATATATACACATGTATTCCATATATATAAGAAATAGAAAATAATTAGCAGAGAGGGAGACATTTAAAAGTGATTTTATATGTCAATATATGTCATGTTCTATTTGTAACACAAATTGTAGTGGTCCACCAATTCTCCAAAGATTAACAGAGATTATACTTTGCTCTTCTCTCTTAACTCTAAAATAAAATTTTATTTCTAAGAAATTAATTACTATTACAATTTTAGGCTTGATAATCCAACATAAAAATACACCTTTACTCTGTCATGATGAGAGAATTTAGTATTTTCACTGTTCCCTTAAGAATAAATCTATCTGTAGTTGGTTATTGCCCCCTGGTTCTTCATTATCTAAGTTGAGTCATCATCAGGACGGGTCCTAAGGTACCAGTGTATACCAACCTGCTTATTACCAGACTTTTCTCCTACTAACTTAGCACATACTTCCAACTTCTTCAACATAACAAAAGCTGCTGTCAAAAAAAAAAGGTAGAAAAAAAAAAAAAAAGACCTACTACTGTTGCATATTTTTGTACCAGTAGAATGGAGAACTTTTCGTGTGTTTTCCTGTCCTTGTGGAGAAACCACAGCAAAGTCTGCTCCAATGATGTGTACTGGGATCACTTTATCTTTTCCCACCTTTTAACTCTGTGTGTGAAGAAATGGAAAGGATCTCTGAAATATTATCTTTGCACTTCTCTTTGGGGTTGACTGTCTCCTTTTCTTGAAGCCAAAAGAAACTGTAGTAAGCATCTTAATGCAGAAATCCCATAAGATTTGGTCTTCGATTTCCTGATGTACATATAATTTGTTGGGGATTATGATGGATTGAATTATGCCTCCCCCATGATATGCTGACATTCTAACTCCCAATACCTTGAAGTGCAATTTATTTGGAAATAGGGTCATTGCCTATTTATATGTTAAAATGAGATTATACTAGAGTATGATGGCCCTTAAATTCAATAACTGTTATCTTTGTAAGAAAAGAAGCAACACTGAAACAGAAGGAAAGCACATAGTGAGGGTGTCAGAAATAGGAGTCAGAGATCAGAAGATTGAAGGTGAAAATTATAAAATTATTAAAATAGTTATTACTTTTATAATATAAAAATGTTTAGAGTAAATCTTAGTAAGATAATGTACTATAAAAGTAACATTTAAAATGTGCTGAATGCAATAAATGTGTATCTAGTAAATTAAATTGTTCACTATTTTAAAAAAGATTCTCTCAGGCTAGTTTGCATAATGTTTGTATGCTTAAATACATCTAAAAAAAGAAAATAATATTTTACTTCCATAGCATTGTCCTTTTACAAAGCCACAATGTTGAATCTCAATGGGATCTTTGACAAAAATCACTTTTTTAAGCTTAGCAAATAAAATTGGGAATATTTGAAATATTTCCAAAGTTGAAAAAGAAGAGCAAAGTGACAATGAATGTATAACATAAAATTATTTTCTAAGTTTTAAAATTTTAATTCCTCATTCAAATTAGAACATTTAAAGAAAAACACCAAAGAGCAAACAAAATCGGAGTACGTTATATCTAATTCTACTTTTCCTATTTTTTAGAATTTTATATGTGCTTCAAAAGTATTTCTGTGCTCATACTCTTGTTGCAGGGACGGCTGGCTGGCAAGTACAATTTTATGTTTCCCCTGTTTATTTTGCACAGTGTACAATGGACTTTGTGAAGGAGCTCTACAGACTTGGACTATATTTCCCAGATGTCTTTGCATCTTGCTAGGATTGTGTAGACCGTTCCCAAAGACAGAATAAGAACAAAACTGTTTGTGTCATTTTCTTGGTCAACGTGGCAAACAAATTGGCACGCTTTCACTGTTTTTGCTTTTCCCTCCTGTAGCTACGAAGAGAGCACAGGGAGACGAGGAACAGAGGGGGCACAAGACACAAGATGAAAGGGCTTGGCGCCTTTAGTCACCATGTGATAAAAGCCACCTGCCCACTAAGTGCTGCAATGACCTGTTACATAAATGAGAAACAAAGTTCTAAACTTTGAAGGCACTGACGCTTGGGGTTACAATAAACCAACTGGCATTATTCTAACGAAAACCATACTTAAAAATGACACGCATTAAAAATGCCTATCAATTCATTGTATTTTTCTACAATTAATAAAAATTAAAGTTCAAAATGCTTTTCTCATTATCCAAAGCGGGTATGTTAAATTTTTTATATAACGCAGTTAAAATGGTAGTTTCCCGTAGAAAGCCAAATACCAATGTTCACGTTTTTACTTTTTAATTTTGGGGGACTAGAAAAGCGAAAGAAAATTTCATTATATTAGATGTCTTTCCTGAAATGCAGTTAGAGCTGTCTAGACGAATGCCTCAGAAAAGACAGCAATTCATTCTAATTATATGAAGAAATGTACGGACAACACATGATCACACGGAATTGCTTTGGTTCTAAGTACCACCATCCTAGAACACTTTTCTCATTTTCAAGTAAAACTTGAAAATATGTCAGGAAAGCTCTCTTAAAGGCCTGCTAATTGTCAGCGACTCTGCTTTATGCAAAGGTTGGGATCAACATAGTCATTATCCTTGTCCTTGTGTTTAGTGAGGGGAGTTGAACATTAATAGAATAAAAACAAACAAAAAAATGGTACAGAAAGCCATGCCCCTGTGAGGGGACATCCACACACCCACACGCCAGGAGAGCATTTCCAGACATCTAAGGGGCATGACAGGTGCTGGTACGACCCGTTCAGGTTACACTCAGCCTGAAAAATCACTAGGATGAAAGCATATGGGAAGCCGAGGAAGCTCAGTGACTGAACATGTCTTCTGAGTGTGAGGCAGGGACAGAGAGTTCACAGACCAAAATCAGACCAGACGGGGGAAATCACAGGAAGAGGGCACCGAGGGGTCTTCTTCAATACTGAGGACTTTATTCCAGTTACAAAAGGCGGCTGAAAGAGTGGGTCCTGTGAATGACAGGTCGGTGTATGGAGAACACTGAATATCCATATACTCTCTAGTCCCTCACCTGACAGTCTGTTTATTTGTTTAGATAGCCATCTTGCATTTCCTGAGAGTGGTCTCCGGTGTTGACCACTGTCCCTACGTGTCTAGCCACAGTGTGTCCCTGGCAGGAGGGCGGGCGGAAGAGGACACCCCTGTTTCCCCCTCTGGGGCCTGAAGTATGCTGAAGTGCAAAAACAGCTTGCACAGAGGAACTTTGCTGGAGAAGTCAGCGCGGTGGGCAGGCAGGGACCTCTAGACTGCAGCAGGGCAGTTTACGTGAAGGGGGTGAGAACCAGAAAGCACCTGCTCCCCCGGTGCCCGCCTGCAGCACCTTCAGAACTTCCCTGCCTCACATTTCTGCTTACTCAGCCATTCCCTTTGCTCTCTGTTCTTGGGGATGAGGGTCTTGCTTTTATCTTCACCACCCCACTTGCATTTTTGCCCGTATTTATTCATTTGGAGCACAGTAGGAAGAGCCAGTGGGCGCTGAGCCGGGGCTTCCTTACCTGGCCTTGCCACCAGGCAGGAGAGGGCATGCGGGGCCTGAGCTCTCCTGCTTCTGCCCCTAAGCCTGGGCTGAGAGGCCTTCCTTCCCCAGCGCCATCTCCCTTGCAGATCGCGTCCCAGGTTGGGGTCCACGAGAGAACCCCAACACTAAAATGGCATGGCTGAAAACTGATGAGATCTTGGACTGGAAGAGGCAGCAGTGGAATAAAAGGAAGTAGAATTAAAAATGAAATTAATTAGGGCTATACCTTGCAGCAATTCTCAACCTGTGGGTCACCACCCATAGGAACTGTATTAAAGGGCCTGTTAGGAAGGTGGAGAAACGTGCCAGAGGATGCAAGAAGTCTTCATCAAAAGATTAAAAGAAAGTAGATGTAAAAACAATAATTAATGTTTGCAAAACTCATTTTGCCAAAGTTTTAATACCTGCATTACCTTTGGTCTGTACAGCTGTGGTGTGGGCCTGTTGTTAACCACTGCTATACTTTTACATATGAAGAGACTAAAGGTTAAATCGTTATGTCTTCAAGAAAGTTTTCCTGGGCACACACTTTGGTATTAAGCAGTTCCTAAATATCATGATATTCTTTTGATGCATTTATTTCATTTTTAAAACGTATCTTGTGTGAATGGCACCCTATACAGCAGGCTGAGTATGTAAAGAGGAAGGATAACTCAGGAGGTTACTCTCCGGGAGTGGGGGACTGATCCCTAAACAAACACAAAGTCGAGTAAGTACTTGATGCAAACGGAGGCTATAATAGAGAGCCAATTCCATGATAGAGAGAGCTAGGTAATCTGAGGAGAACAAGAGCAAACTGAATTTTGATTCTGAAAGCCATGATCTAATAAGTTGGTATAAGTTTAAAGATGATCTCTAATGTACAGAATTAAACATTTTGAGGCCAGGAGCAGTAGCTCAGGCCTGTAATCTTAGCACTGTTGGAGGTCAAGGTGAGTGATCATCTGAGTTTAGGAGTTCCAGACCAGATTGTCTCTATTAAAAATACAAAAACTAGCTAGGGGTGGTGGCAAGCACCTGTAGCCCCTGCTACTCGGGAGGTGAGAGGATAACTTGAGTCCAGGAGAACTTGAGGCACTGTGAGCTGTGACAACACAGCACTCTACCCAGGGCGACAGAATAAGACTTTCTCCAAAACAAACACAGAACAAAACAAACAAGAAAAAGCACGGAGTGAGGAACAGGCTCTCATTCTGAATAAAAAATAAATATACACCTATCTATATAACATGAAATAAGGTCTTTTCATGTTTGATCTTCTTTATGAAATGAAAGTTAAAGCAGGTGTTTTAATGGCACATGTTAATAACCCCGGGAGTCTATTTCTGGTGTTGATTTGACCACCAGTTTGGGTGTTAGCTATAGCACTAGTAACAAAAGAGAATAATAGGCAGTTCAGGACTCAAATATATAAAAATCTAACACCATAAACATATGTGTGTGTTGGGGATGGAGGTGGAGGTTGCCGGTTCGTGTGAATGTAAGGGTTTGTGTGCACTGTTAGTATCTGCTTGTGTGATTTTTTTATTAGAATATTGGTAGGAATGTGGTATTAGCTACAGAAATCTGTAGTCGGGTAGGTAAAACACAGAAGCCCAATATCAGGGCTGAGCTCTGAATATGGACCATGGGGAAGACTTTGGGCAAAGTGTTTTTTTCTCTGGATCCTCTTCCCACGATCTCTGCCGACTACCACGTGCAAAGTGCCGTCAAGTCAAATATCCCATCCGATAACTAAATGTACCTTAGGCTTTTCACTTCTTCATATTTCAGTCTACTTTCTGTACTAGTTAACATTAACTTTGGTGTTAAGAGTTTTTGTAAATAATTCATGTAAAATATTTAAGAAATAATAAGAAATTATTAAGTTTTGTAAATAATTCATGTAAAATACTTAAGAAATATAAAACTCAAAAATCATAAAATCAACTTTGGCTTAATCAATCTATAAGATATGAACTTTAATTTGAATACTGTTCTTAAACTATCTTGTTTTAGTATATGCCTTGGATAGTAAATTTAAACTTTTAAAAATTTTGGTTTTATCTTCGAAAATATAGCTACATATATTTATCTGTAGATACCCCTGGGGGGTAGGTTCCAGTGAACCTACAAACATGAATTTGACATATGTGTAAGTTCTTTAAATAAAATAGCCTAGTATTTGCATATAACCTACACATTTAGTCCCACATATTTTAAATCATCTCTAGATAACTTATAACACCTAATACAATATACATGTTGTGTAAATACTTGTTATATTGTACTGTGTTTTCATTTTATGTTATTTTATGTTACTTTTATTGTTTATTTTTTCTTAAATACTTTTTTTTTTTTTTTTTTTTAGAGACAGAGTCTCACTTTGTTGCCCTCGGTAGAGTGCTGTGCCATCACAGCTCCCAACAACCTTCAGCTCCTGGGCTTAGGTGATTCTCTTGTCTCAGCCTCCCAAGTAGCTGGGACTACAGGCACCTGCCACAACACCCAGCTACTTTTTTGTTGCAGTTTGGCCGGGCTGGGTTTGAACACACCACCCTCCGTTTATGGGGCTGGTGCCCTACTCACTGAGCCACAGGTGCTGCCCGTCCTTGAATACTTTTGATCTATGGTTAGTTGAGTCTATGGATGTGGAACCCTGGGATAAAAAGACTGAGTGTATATTGGTCTCTTACTACATACTAAGCAGGAATTTATTAACCACTTTAACTCTTCAAAATTGTCCTGATAAGTCATTATTTCCCTCATTTTACAAATTAAAAAAAAAAATCAAAAAGATTCAATAATTCAGGTAGGATTACATAACTATTATAACTTGAAGCCCTAGAAAGAAGAAAACACTTAATTTCAGGAGAAACCTTAAACAAGTTATAATTCTGCCTAACCTCCAATGAAACTAATATGATTGAGGAATACACTGTTCGAATTTCATTTTAAATTAAATAAAAAGCTTTTATGATGCCGAACCATTTCTATTTATGATTTAACTTTAAGATTGCTTTATCTAGTGTATTATATATACATATAAACTCAATGTAAGGGTGCCTACAAAATTATAGGTAGACAAACATTGTATTGGATGAACTGTTTTATTTATTTCAGAAAGTATCTTCAAGGCAGTTTTAAAATTTAGTTTACTGTGTTATGATTAAACATTACTGCTCATATCTATGCAAAGCAGAGTAGTAACTCCTGGACAGATAATTAAAGTTAAGATACTCTTCTTGAGGGCGGCACCCTAAATTATAATTATGATGATTTAATTGAGCATCAAATATACTCGTGATGCTCATATACATGAAGCAGGTGTGCAGCTGTTTTTCCTATGGAACGTTTTATCCTTCGCACCACTGCTGCAATGACTAAAAATCTGATTTCTACAGTTTTCCTTGTGTACTCCAATTTACACCTGTGACCAATCTTTTTAATTATCAGGAACACTGCAGTTGACACAATTTTGGTTCCATATGACAATATCCATTATATTCTCTTGAAAAATTCCTGGCCAGGGGCATTACCACAAATGCCAAGCTACGTGGATAAAGTTGTCTCATCTTTGCCTTTAATTTCAGGCCTTCATAAGAGGCAGGAGAATCATTGTGAGAAACAATTACTGAGCTTTGATGTAAAGAAAATATTCCAAGTTATTAAAATATATTGTTCATTCTGTTCCAATTGCCATCAAACAAAATGCTTCTGTGTAGTGGAATTTGTTTATTATTATTCATTGAAATGAGAATTAGCTGGGTAGAGGAGAAAATTTACGGGTGCCTAGGGGAACACCTGGAGTTACAGCAGTACCAAAAGTAAAATCTGCAAATCTGCTAGAACTACTTTGGTGTTTTCTTCCCCGACCTATTGAAATACGCCTGACTAGATGCTGGGTCAATGGGCATACAAGTGTAAAACAGGTTAGAACTATTTGTTTCATCTTCAGGAGCCGACTTTATTTCTTGTAGTAATGACACTACAGTGCATAGAGCTATGGGTAGGTTTAATGCAAACCTGTATGGGGAATAGCTGAAGTAAAATTATAAATGAACCTATAACAAAATAATTTTGACCTATTTTTAAAGTCTTGACGGGCATATATGATATAGTCATTGTACATTAAACAGCAAATATTAATTTTATTCACACAAATCTAAACTAAACCCAAAAGTATTATTGTATATCATTTATAATATGTCCTGTATGGATCACATAAAGGCACAAAACAAAGAAAATTAATAATAAGTTGAATGACCATATACTATATTGTTCAAACTAGGACACCTGGCACATAAAATGGGGTCTATTAATTTAATTATTTATGCTGGGACTGGAGGTATACCCCAGGACTATCCTGCACAAACTGGGTTTTATGGTTCCATAACTATAGAAAAATATACTTGAAAAATAACTAACAAAGGCATAGCCGCCATGAAAAAATTATGTAATTATAATTATATAATGTCAACAAATACTGTACTTCTGTGTTTAAACGTATGCTTACTTTAAAACTATGTAATACTATTTGTGAAAATCTCATTTATTTATTCTTTGACATCTGCGTGCAAGATTCAGTTTGCCTGTTTTCATGGTAGCAGAGAACAGGGGCTGGGTTCTTGGGCTGTTCTCGGGCTTCATTGGTTCACATCAGTTTATACAAAATAGCTTAGTGTTTTCTCTCTCGGCTCATCCTTGATTTTTCTACACTGGCATATATGGTACTTTCTCTGATGTGGCCACATTTCTGCAGATGGTACCTCGGAAGAATGGGGATTTTTTCTCCTGCTCAGATGAAAGGAAACTAAATCTTAACGACAGAGCCTCTTCAGTCTCTCTCTGTCCCATATACCTGGGGCTCACTGAGGAAGTTTAAATGTTACCTGCCTTCTTCCTTCATTTAGAAATAACTTCCCTGCCACAGTGATTCTATCCTCCCAGGTGTTCTTGGTTTCCTTTTTATCTATCTAGGTATTTATTTTCCCATAGAATTTGAAATGAAAACCAGAAACAGAAAATAAAATAGTTTTAGAAACAAACATAGAATTAAATTTTATCAATATGTTGAAAGTACCACTGACTTATCTGGACTTCCCAGTCTGATACACAGAAGGTGATTATGTGAAAAAAGAAAAAAAAAAAATCAGCAGCATCTCAACAGGCATGTATGCATCAAAGTAGTAAAATAATCATATCTAAACAGCTTTTCCTGGCTACAATTATAAATATTTCCATCCATATGTACATATTCTATAAAACACATGTTAGAATTTCTGTCTGAATATAAAATTGTGTTTATGTAAGTCGTATTTTGTATGTCAAATTAGAAGAAATAAGAGGAAAATTTATAGATACATATAATTGTAATTATGTAAAAGAAAATGACTATAAAAAATTACTGAAAGGACAATAAAAGGTAACTAATATTAGCAAATTTTAACTTTTTCACAAATTTGATAAATTATTTATATATTTTTAAATAATTAAATAACATAAAAGGAAGGTAGTTCTACAAGTAAATTTGCAACAATAGTGATCTTTTACTGGGAACTTACAATTTTCTCTACACATTAGTGACGCATTACACATGGACACACCCTTTCTCTAACCCTCTCTACCATCTAGGAAGTCATCAAAAACCTCAGTTTTCCTCTGAGGAGCATCAGGAATGAGGGAAGCACAATTATTTTCCTGGTATAATGTAGTTTTTAAGTGGTAGATCGTAGGTTTACATTCAGATTTATCTAATTTCAAACCTCCCAGCTCTTTCGGTTCCCTCTCATCTCCTTACAGCAGAATGCACGGATATTTATTGGACCTTAATTGTAATTTTAAGATTCACATTTTAAATAAAGTGAAGTAGACCTGTACCATTAAAGCATGATCAGGAATTTGAACAGGGAAAAGCAGAAATCATCTTGACACAGCCAATATTCTATTTTTGTATGAGATGTAGCCAATATTAACTGACAAATATGAATTATCAAATTCATGATTTCCTTTCTGGAAAATCCCCAAATAAGTGTTACTATTTCTAAAGTACCTGAATAAGTTCCACAGAGTCTGAGTGTCATGTATGGTGGAAAGCTGAGTGCTGTGAAGAATACTACTAATAAATCAATGATATTTCAGTGGTACATCTTGGTTATTTGATGTCATATTTAAAATGGTGACATAAAAGAATGAAACTAATTTTTCAAAAAGATTTAATATTTGTATGTTTTAAAAAACATATACTTTAAACAAGGCAGTTTTGGTTTAATATATTTATATATCTAGATCTTAAAAGAATTACAATTCTATTCTACAATTCTGATTTTTTTTTTCTGATCCAGAGTTATTCTGATAACTCTGATATCCAGAGTTCTATTCTGAAGTCATGAACAACAGTTCCTTAGCTATTAGGGGAGAAACAGTATTTCATTTGGCCCAGATATGGTTTGTGTAATCTCTGGTTATCTGAGCATTTTCTAAAACATCTGGAGACTGGGATGCTTAACCAAAATTGACCACATGTGAGTAGGAAGAATGTGATTATAGAATTCACTCAGCTTTGTAAAGACACTGCCTAGGATTTTGTGCACACATACCCAGGATTCTATGCCCAGACAAAAACATACTCAAAAGATTAACAGTTTAATTAGGTTTGTGCAAACACTGTAAATTATAATTTGGCCCAAATGCTTAATTAAGGTAAATTGCAGAATTGGAATGAAACCGTTGGAATGAAAAGGCAACTCATTAACTGATGTTACACTAAATCAATATAATTTTTTAAATGTATGATTATTTTTCTCTTAATCATAACCTGAGCATGAATAATATCTCATTAAATCATACAGGATGATTGTTAGTTAATAGTGGCCAGTTCCATTGAGTTAATTAAAACAGTGTTTTTTACTTAAAGAAAAGACTGTCTAAGAAAGAAAATTGATTTCCTTATATACTATACTGAACTTGAATTGGTGTTCTTAGATATTTGAGGAATTTTCTTGTTTGTAGAATGAATAATAACTACTTTCACACACAGACACAGACACAGACACACACACACACACACACACACACACACGGGAACACAGAAAAAGAAGGTTCGCAAAGAGAGAAGTGGTGAGTGTCACCGACTGAGAAGGGTATTAAATTTACTCCACTTGCAAGTGAACAGTTTAGCCTGCTTCAATGCGTAGATGTGACAAGAGGCATGAGACTCCCAAAACAGAGACAAAGACGTCATTACTCACAGCAAAAGCAGTAACTGGTGTCAGTAAGATTGCACTTCTCTCTGACCCCTAATTCACACTGGGTGACAGGGGGAGACAGATTACACCTCCACTCCAAGTAGGCTTTCTTACATGGAAGAACTCACGGTCAAGAGCCCAGTAATTTCTGAGCTAGCAGCAAGCTTTGTAGCAAGCAGCAAACAAGCTAGTCCTCCACCCTCCACAGAGGAAGAATTTATATGGTCTTCATTCTTTGGCATTTTTGACCTAATTCATTGGCTATGTGGCTAATGATGTCAACTGCTCAGAATCAGAAGAATAAATCTTGAGGTTGACACACTAGGAGAAATGTTCAGGGACACTTGTGGCCTACGATGGTCCTCCATCCAAATAGTTGAGTATTCACTTTGATGTTTGCTTAGTCACTTAAATGGAAATCCTCATATGAGTCTTAGCTTATCATGCAATGTCATGCGGGAGAAACACCATTATATGGATTTAAGAAACCAGGAAATAACAATAAATCTGTTTCTTAATTTGGACTCTGAAATTTATCTCCTGAAATTGCTTTCTACCTCAACAGAGTTCTTTTTTATTTCTTTGTAGGTTACATTTAATTGTCATTGTCCACACAGGTACCATTTAGTTTTGAGTTAGTCCAGGTCATGAGAATAGCAAAAAATCAAGATAAGATTAAAAGTGCAAGGATTTTATTAGGTGAAATGTCCATAAGAGAAAATGGAGGGGAAACTGGAAGGACGACCAGGGTAGCTATCGGGTCACTATGCAAACGTGACCCAGAATACAAAGGCAAGGGAAGGAGGAAATTGAGGTGAGAAGGTCCTGGGGTGCTCTATGGACTAAGGCACATCTAACAAGGCTCTGGAATCCCTGGGCCAACGCAGCCATTCAGAGAAGCCTTGTGACTCCCGGGAAAAGGCTGGCCTCAGTAGCCTGCTGTGCTTAGTAGTTGTTTAGGAGAAGCCCTGACAGGTGTGGCTTCTGTACTGACATAGCTCGGATTCTAGGGCAGCCTCTACTGCCCTGCGTTAGTTGTGGTCCTTGTAACTGGAAGTCCACACGGTGCCACCCCATGGCTGCCACAGTTTCCTCCTGATTTAGATATGACTTCAAGGCTTCCTCTCCTGATGCATGAAGCATTCCCATATTTCTTCAGGGTTTTACACAATTATTTGGACTTTCAAACATCACCTACAACTTACGTAGTCATTGGAAACTTATACAGATGATATCTGTGAAAATAATTCTGGAATTTCTAATTAAGGTTAAAAAAAAAAAGAAGAAGAAGAAGAGGTCACTTCACTGCATAAAAAATCAACCTTAAGGGGCGGAACCTGTGGCTCAGTTGGTAGAGCACCAGTCCCATTTACCAAGGGTGGCAGGTTCAAACCCAGCCCCCCCAAACTGTAGCAAAAAAATAACCACGCATTGTGGCGGGCACCTGTAGTCCCAGCTACTCAGGAGACTGAGGGAAAGGAATCGCCTAGGCTCAGGAGCTGGAGGTTGCTGTGAGCTGTGATGCCATACTGAGGGCAATAAAATGAGACTGTGTCTCTATAAAAAGAAAAAAAAAAAGAAGTCAACCTTAAGAAACAAGACAAAAGAAATTAAAGTATGGCGTGTCGAATGAATGAATGGATAAACAAAATAATGTTGCCAGTGGAATTGGAAACTTTGGTCCTTCATGGATCCGTTTTAAGGAGAACTATTCTGTTACAAGGATGATGAGGGAAAGAGAGGACAGGTTTAGACAATACCAACCATGATATACAAAAGTTAAAAGAAAAGTTTAAAGTAGTTCAAAAATGGGAACTGATCTACCTTTTAGCAAATTGACTGATACATTAACTGCTTTGAGCCTTGTTATGAATGAAATTATAAAGGTTGGGTTTTTTAAGGTATGTGGGTTTTACATACCTTTACCATATCTATAGAACATTTCACATAAATATACACTTAGCATTTTATTGTAACAAAATTAATACCCTCTATTCATTAAAAACATATTTTTGTACATTTATCTATGTGTACGATGGACCTTTAATCATGAGTTTCTGTTGCTTAGACACATATTATCTATTTTTTGGTTAAATTATTGAAAAATAGTATTATTTTAATTTTTCTTCTTTTAAATCAATGAACACATAATTGTGCATATCAAGGATTAACTGTAATACTATGGATAAATTCATGATTTAAAGTAATTTGCATTGCATTCATTTTCAGATTACTTGCTAATATAACCTTTAAATCTTTTTTTAAACACTATTTTGCTTTTTATGTTTTTGTGTAACTGATTCATCCATTTCAATCAAGCATGTAGCTATAGTGATGTAGTTGAAAAGTTTTACTTATGGATTAATATATTGCAGTCATCAATATCATGTTAGTGTAGCTAACTGAAAAGTAGAGGTTTTGGAAAGTGTTTTCTTTTTCCACATTATTAATATTGTCTTAAAGCTCTGATAATTGGATCAAAGTTTTTTTATTACTCTAGGGGAAGGGCAGGTACAGCCTAGGAAAAGAGAAGTTAGTTCAAGTTCACAGTGGCTAACAGTGAAATGGGGGTTATCAGAGGCTGGAAAGAGTTGGTTTGGAGGGGAGGATTAAGAGAAGTTAGTTAATGGGTAAAAAAAGTATAATTATAACAAATAAATTCTAGTGTTTGATAGCACAGTAGGGTATATTTCAAAATAGATAAATATTTGGAATAATCCCAGGACAGAGAAATGATAAATGTTTAGGGGGCTGGCTTGATGTTATAATTACCTTGACTTGATCATTACACATTGTATACATGTATCAAAATATCACACGTATTCCATAAATATGCACAATACTTACGTATCAATAAGTAGATAAAATATTCCCAGAAACCACATATTCATCTTCTCACCCCCCCCTCCAAAAAAAAAAAAAAGCTTACAAGGGGGAGTTTTGGTTTGAAACAAAAGTAAGGTCAATGGATGAGGAAATACTCCCTCTATGAAATCCGAAGGATCTGGAATGGAATATTAAAGTCAGAGCATGGACTTCTACAACAGAGTATCCATCACGCTACTGTAATTAGAGACCTACGTGGACCCTACAGAGACCTTCCATTCACTCTCTCACAAAACCAGTCTAACTTTGCCTATCCTGAGGGAGGCTTCCAGAGACTTCAGAGATGATCCAACAGAAAACCTGGAGGGCTTAGAATAAATCTAAGGAGATAATTTTGAGAGTTTCAAAACAAAGTAGTTTCTGCCATGCTATCCAGTGGGAAGTCCATGCCCACAGTAATTGGCTGAGCATGTGTAACAACAAACAATTTTCACACTGGAATAAAATTCGGGAGAGCGCTTGAGACAGCTTTTCCACTGACAGAAAGATGAGAGAAAACTATGATAAGCAAAGACAGTACGAATCATGATATACAAAAGTTTAAAGTAGTTCAAAAGATAAAACTGGTCAATCTTTTAGCAGATGGACTGAAATATTGGGTGCTTTGAGTGTTGCTATTATTACTATCTTCAATATAAGATTATGAAGGTTGCATTTTTTAAGGTATGTGGATTTCAGTGCAGTAATATATAAAATGCTAAGCACAAAAGGTTTTCACTGACACTAGTAAGAACTTAGCTCTTACTATTCTTTGATAGTCTTCTAGCTAAACCCAAACTGCCCAATTAGCACCAGCTAAACCGTAACTCCTCTCTTTTTCCTGCCACCCATCTCATTACTCACACAATTTCAGCAGCCCCATATTTTCTGAGCATTTGAACAGAGAACAATTCTCAGAACAAGGTAAACGTTGAGTTTAATCTTCTATAAATTCTTTATAGTTTCTGCTTTTCCTATAACTCTCATCTCAGAGCTGTTACTTTTTTTGGCTCTTTTAACAAAAGGTTGAGGTGATGACTCCTGGTTGATTTTTCTGCCATGGGAGAGACATAATGAAGGGGACTGTTTTGATAGGGGATACCTTTATTATTTTCAAAGTGTGTGCTCAACATAATATACACTATACTTTAAGAGAACATGTATGACATCTTTCCTATTTAATAACTGAATGCAGAAACTTACTTAAAAAAAAAATAGAGGTAGAAAATGTTCAAATACCTGTGGCCTATGTTTTTGTTCCTGAGACTGTCCCTAAAATTCCACATGTTTCTCTGATTTGGGACATCCCTTAATACCTGAATAGTGAAAAGCAATACTGAAAAATTTCTAACCAGGAGTGTTTTTCACCCATTGTATAAATGTGAACTATGTTTAGGCTCCCAGCTTTCTGTAACTCAATTAAAAAGAGTCAACTTTAAGAATATATTTTGAGAGTCCCTTTGCAAATATTTTTCCCTCATCTTTTTGGTGAGAAAATTATTGAGAAAGTTGAAGTTTCTCTTCTCTTTTTTTTTTTTTTTTTTTGCAATTTTTGGCCGGGGCTGGGTTTGAACCCACCACCTCCAGTATATGGGCTAGTACCCTACTCCTTTAAGCCACAGGCGCTGTCCAGGTTTGTCTTCTCTTAATAGGTGCACAGTATCACCTGTATCTGCCTGTTCAGTAGCTCTAGAGCAGCGCTAGAGAACAGGTTTTACTCAATGGTCTAAACATTCTCTCAATCTATGGTTGCCAATCTGATAATAATAAGCCCAGGTGTCATCAAACACTGTACTTTTATTTTTGCCTTCTGTATATTATTTTAAATTTAAATTGACACATGCATATTATGATATGTTATCAACAAAATGTGTAATAAAAATGAAGAATCTCTGGCCCCACCTCAGCCCTACAGTATCAGAATCCACTTGTAACACTTCCAGGTAACCCATATTCACATTAATATCTGAGAAGCTCTCGTCAGAGCAATGGCTGTCGAGTTTTATACGGCTTGTGTCTGAATCACATGAAGTCTTGTTGAAATAGATTGCTGGCCTCCATCCTTGGATTGTTGATTCCGAAACTATGGGTTAAAGTGCAAGAGTCTATGATATACTGATGTGGCGTAACCCCTAGATTACTGGTTTCTCTCAAACCAAAAAGAAAATTAGTGCTAGATTATCTGACTGACAACAAATTAAGAAGTTTATTAAAAATACAGATTCTTGCATTATGCATATTGGAGATGCTTATGTTAATCAGATATAAACATTCCACATTGTATATCAAATTAGCACATTGTACCCCATAAATGCTTTAATATGCACAGTTATGATTTAATACAAAAATACAGATTTTTAGTTTTTAAGCCTGTATATTCAGATTCAAGAGGTGTGTGATGGGACACAGAAATCTGTATTTCTTTTAAAATCTTCCTATTTCAATGATGTGCAAGGGGAGAATGGAATTATTTAGTGCTGAACTTTAGAAGTGCTTACTATTAAATCTTATTAAAGGAAGAGAAAATATGGCAGTCATGTGTTATGCAAATAGATTATCATCTGGAAAGGACCCCCCAGAAGGCTAATGGTTCTTCTATCTTGAAAGTCAGTAATTTTAAATATGTACAATCCAGAATGGGTCTTTTATATAGAAGACATATATAATGTCTATGAGTAGCATCTGTTCAAAATACTCAATAGCCTGAAAATTTTACATGTGAGTTGTGGACTGAAAAATACCATGTACCAGTTCTTCTGGATCCCTAAAAAAAATAAAGCATGTAATGTCACCAATTAGGTAAGTACAGACCTTTAACCGATATCTCCCCTCTATTAGTAATTGTGTAAATTTAGACGTGTTACCTAACCTTTTATTTCCTCAGGGTCTTCATCTGTCAAACAGGCAATGCAACAGACTTTTTAGAGTCACTGTGATTAAAAGAGATAGTACATTTCGAAGGCTTAGTTAGACTTCTGCTATTATTATCATCCTAATCATGGCTACTACTGATCGGGCCAACTATGCTAATTACAAGGAATTTAAAACATTTATTATGGTTGTATGTGTACAAATCATGGTTTTTGGGAAAGTAACAGAGTCATCAAAATGTCCTTTATCCACCCAGTCCATCATTATTTGGTCAAAACTGAGATATAAATAAAAAGAATTCAGTCCCCAGATGACAGGAACAAGGACTCCCTGCTCACCCGTCCATGTTCACTCCTTCTGGTTCAGCATATGGTTATGGTGGATAGTTTAGTTCAAACTTCGGGCCTAGTAAAAAAGTTCATTTTTTTTGTGTAGATGACAGTTTGGAGGAGCTTGGAAGCAATCAGGATGGCACAGGTCAGAAGCATTTTAGAGGTGTGCTCAGAGAAGTGTGTCTGCTGGTGAGAGGCCACATCCTATTTACAAATCACATTTCTGTGTTTACTGGGAAACATTGCATGACAGGAGACTGAAGAGTCGTCTTTTACTTTCTGGAATTGCATTTTTTTTTTTCTTTTTTGCTTAAACTCTGAGTTCTCTTCTAAGAATGAGAATAATGTCAGTACCTGCCTCTGAGACTTGATATGAGAAATAAAAGAAGCAAACACTATAAATCAATTAGAAAACTGGCTGAAACATATTCAAGCATCAGTATGACATACATTACTAACTATGTAACTTATTCACATTTATGCCTTTGAAGATGTAGCTGGCTTCCCCTTGGGATGAATAAACAGCAAAGTTTATTTCATTTCCCTCAGAATTGGCTGCAAATTGGAAGGAGTTGTCAGGCAGCTCAGCTCCCTGAAAGTTCAAACATTATATGGATACTTAGGATTTCCAGCTAAACTGTCATTTTTGGTCACATGAATTGGGAATGGGAACAGCACTATCTTGCCTTATTTACTCAGATGGTCTTACAGCTTTTTGTTACTTAAATATAGTGAAAGAAGATTGATTGAATGGCTAAATATCTCAGATTTATGGAAACATTGGAATGGGAAAGGGGGACTTTAAACATTTTTTATGTCACTGTAACAATGTGAAATGTGTGTGATCTCCCTACTCTCTGGAAGTCTCACTGTTTTCTCTTCTTACTTAGTAATATTTCAATTTTAAAGCATAGCACAAGCATAGAAGTGCTTACCAATTTATTAATCAACAGAGTGGAAACAAACAATATACCAGGCTATATTCCTACTTAATTTTCTATGAAGCATTTTATTGGTAATAACTATAAATATATATTTGATATGCTCAAAGATACCTTACTATTAATAAATAAAACTACCTCTTTATCTTTTTTCCAGTCCATTGAAAATAATAGGAAGACCCTACATGAGGCTGAATTATTTCAAATACAGTTGGAATAAACACCCTGCAAAAGCTTCTGTAAATGTGCAGTTACGAGAAAGCCGTCTGGCTGGCAATGTAATTATAACCATCATTTATCAAATTCTGAATTCTAAATGTAAAATCAGGACCAAGATACCAGGCAGAGTTGTGATGGGCTTGGGATTGCTTATCCACAAATCAATTAACAAATTTTATTCATGTGGGTGTGTTCTTGTCTTCATATACATCACACACATTGAAATAGAGCACAGAGTCAGAAATCACTGAATGACTTGCTGTACGAATTTATTTCTATTGAAGTATTTCAGAGTAGTGAAAAACAGACGTGATGGCAGAATGGGGCATAAGACAAGAAGTAGCATCTGTTTTACTCTTTTGTTCAAATAAGTCCCTGTAATCAAATTGATAGATGCCTCATTAGTACAAAGGATATATATCGTCACCATTTATTGTACAAGATGACCTCTGCAACCTTGCTGCAAAGGGCTGGATTTTTTATGGGCATATTAAGATCAAAATCTGTGTTTATTAGTTTATATTGTCCCTAGATGACCTGTCCTTAGAAAAGTACATTTCTTGAGTAAAGCAGGAGCTTCTAAAAAAATTTTCACCTTAACACAGTGGCATTCCAGTCATAGCTGCTTTATTATACAGATTACAGTGGAAAAAATACTGAAGGCTCTGAGTAATGCAAGTTATTTTATATATAATCTAATGGAAAACAAGTTTTAAATTGTTATCTTGTTTTGAATTTTAAAAGGAAAGTATAGTTATCTTACATTTGGAAGAAAATAGATTAGCTCTGTAGTTATAAAATATAAAAGAATAAGGATAAAAAGTTTTATGTGTCTATGAACAACAATGCAATTTTTCTAACTCATTCCTCTGCTTGTTACACTACAATCCCCTTGTTTTGCAGAGGTACTATTTTAAAGCGTCACCTCTAGCTTTATGTCTTTTTTTTTTTTTTTTTTTTTTTCCAGTTTTTGGGCAGGGCCAGGTTTGAACCTACGACCTTCAGTATTTGGGGCCGGTGCCCTACTCCTTTGAGCCTCAGGCACCACCCTCGTTTGATGTCTTATTCATTTATTATTATCATAATTATGTAGCCAGATCAAATTATAATAAATGTGAGTACCTTAACAGCTGCTATGTTAAGGCACATATACCATCAATCACCTTTCATAACTTTTGTTTCAAATAATAATAAACTTAGTTAAAATAGTGCAGTAGTAACATATATTCAGATTTTTACCAAAACCAGAGTTGAAATTTATGTTAGTTCATTTACTATAACTATATCTTTAAGAAAGAAATAGAAAAGTATAGAGTGACATATGAATAAATATACATGTAATATCATATTTTCATGTAGGTTTATATTACATAGATAAATTAAATTAATTTAAATATTTAAGAAGTTCTAAAGCATCATGTAGTTTATAAATATCCATTCATAAAATGGCAACATTGTGCAAGCTGGTATTGAAAAATTATGATGAGCTATTTTTGCACATAATAAAATGTTCATAAAAGTTATTTCATCTATAGGTTTTAATAGTTATGGATGTTGTCATTTTGTATGCACAGACACAAAAAGGGAAAGATATAGCAAGTGTAAATAGGTAACAGGTAGGAGCATTTTCTTTTCCTTTTTTTTTTTTGCAGTTTTCAGCTGGGGCTGGATTTAAACCCACCACCTCTGGCATATGGGGCCGATGCCCTACTCCTTTGAGCCACAGGCGCCACCCATGTAAGAGCATTTTCAAAGAACAAGTTACAAAAATAAAACACCCAACTCAAAAGGTTTAAAATTTCAGTGTGAATTAATAACTGTCTCTGAGATTTTGTAAAAGAAAATTTTTCCGAAACTATTTTCAACAATCAAATGTTTTTCTGCAAAGGAGCAGTGAGACTGTATTATTCTGCCAAACTATGGTAGAACAAGGAATAGAGTGTGCACAGATGAAAAAAGAGAGATGATGAGGAAGTTGGGGGAGAGCAGAAGAGTAAGAAGCAACAGCAGAAACAGAGGCAGAGAGAAACATTAAGAATCCGCAGGGAGAAAGAAAACATGTGTTCTACTTTTTTTCCTTCAGAAAACACATCCCGAGAAAGGCAGTTGAGTATGTTCATGTGAGCTCTTGAGGGGAAGCTTCTTCAGCCTGATACATATTTTGAAGGTTTTGTTTACAATGCGCACATGTTTATTGGGCACAGGGTAACATTTCAGTCCATGCATATATTGTATAATGACCCAATCGGGGTTGTCCACATACCCATCACCACAAACCTTTACCATTTCTTTCTGGCTGTAACTTCAAGATTCTCTTTTCTAGCTGTCTTGAAATACACCCTGTATTGCTGGTGGCTACAGTCACCCTACGAGGTAATGGAAACTAGAACGTGGAGCTTGAGGTTAAAGTAAAGAAACTGTAGGAGACGGGCTGGGGGAAGTGAAACTCCTATGACACCCCCAGTCCTTTGAGTTGTAATTCTGAGATTTCCCAATCTAGAATATCTTATTCCTTTCCAACCTAAGTCCACTGAAAACGAGAAAGTTTACTAATATTTTTGTTTGCAATTATTACCCAGAATCCACCCATTTTCTGCAGGGACTTTCTGAAGAATTACAAGGACATAGGAGAGGAAATTCCATTTCTACACTCTTTAGCTTGTTAATGCAAGCAGTGGTCTCTAACATCCAGCATAAAAATAAATACTAACTTTAATTTACTATTTGGGCTAGGAAGTAGGGGCAAGCAGTGCCAGCAGTTGGGCCATCAAGGAATAATCAACCACAGAAACCAAAACAGTAATATTGTGGTCAGAGGTCTATCTAAATCCAACGCGAGGAAAGTACGTGTGTGACCCCCAGGTGGGAGGAATGAACCTCACATTATAAGAACATGTGACATGGGGGAGACTATTTTAGACATCATAGAAGGTAAGTAAGATCTGCTATGGTTTACTTAAAGAAAAAAAAAATAACACTGAACATCCAGAACGCTGAAGACGCAGAAGATTTTGCTTTCTTTTTTCTAAAAGCCATAAAAACCATATAACCTTCATAGGCAAAATGTGAATTGGAAGACAGAAATCACAGTTGAGGAGACAGCAGTATTCAGAGTTATCATCCTGTAGGGGAAACTGAGCCCTGATCGTTAGAACAAGACTCGCTGCTTGACAGACCAGTAGAATCATGAGAATAGCAGGTGAGTTTTATGTGATCAGGAGATCAGAAAAATGGTATCCAAGAGAAATATGTATGTGTTGAGGTGTGGCAATAATAACGATGGTAAAGATTCTCTAGATTTTGATGCTGGAGGCAGAGGTTCTGCTCAAGGTCTGCAGTTTTGCAAAAACAAAGGTGGAGATGTTCTATCTGACCTCCACGTCCTCCCTAATCAGTCCGAATGTTGGACAAGCAGCTTTTGTCTACTTCTCTCTGTTTTATGATAATAAATACAGACCCAAGATGTACTCAGGAGGGCTCCTCCAGAGTTCCTAAAGCAAGCCTCTTCATTCCTCATGCCAAGAACCCCTCATCTGGTGACCCCGGACCTCATCATCATTCCAAAGGGTACTACAAGAATTAATCTTGGTCAGACATGATGACAACTTTGGTAGAGGGTAATGATAGGACTGGGGAAACATTTAGGAGACAAAATATAGGAACAGATTGGGTAGAGCAGATGTGGGAAGCACAGATATCGCTGGTAACTCCTAGGTTTCTAGCAGTGCAAGGTGAGTAATGCTATTTAAGTGGGGAACATCTTAGGTGATAATTTCCTAACTTTTCACAGGCAGAGTTGACTTCTCTTATTTCTGTACCATTGTATTTTAATTATACACTAAGTATAATAGTCTTCATTCTCTAATATATTTTATTGTTCATTTTCTTTACATGCTACATTTATACAGCTTATTTCATCCTTTAATAATATTACCAGGATTTGTTACTGGTTTTCTCATCTTTCTTCTCTTATTTTGATGGCTCTCCTGTGCAGATCTCCCCTGTATTTTGATGACAGGAGTTCTAGCTTCATGTCCTCTGAGATTTGGGCCCAAAAGAAGAGTGAGACTTCCCTTCTTTGTGATGATAACACAACCCCCAGAGTATGTCTTATTGGTTTGACTTGTTCACACATCTGAACCAATCATTCTGACCAGAGATTGGAGAGCTCTGATAAGCCAGGTGTAATTTACCTATTTATCCCTGATGTGGGAGGCTGGGTGCATTCAGTCCACATAGACAGAAATACTAAAAGGGTGGGTCCCTTAACAAAGCAACATCTTATTATTTCCAAAAGAATATAAATAGACACAAAATCAGCAAAAACCATTTCCAATACAGCAAAAATATGTTAGTTTCTCATTGGATTCTTTCACAAGACCCTCTATTTCTGCTATCACATTACATTTCAGTTCCTTCATTTCATCAGAGCAAAAGGACCCAAGGTAAATTATTGTTATTGTTATACAAGCAGACATTCAAGTGAATAGAACCTATAATTATGGTTTTTGCTAGGTGAGTGAACAATTAGATTGGGCAAATAATTTTACTTTTACTGCAGTCACAATTTCTACTTAAGAATTAAAGTTAGCAGTATGTTAAATAGTATAATTATATTAATGGTACCAATCAGTATGTTTATTATAATCAATAGAATAAAAATACTAAACTAATGACTTTGTTGTGATACTTACTTGAATTAACACCTACACTTCCTTAGAATGTTCCCAACCCATAGCTAAAACACTGAATAATTGTTCAGGGTCATCAATAGTCAATGTCAACCAAATGAAGTTGCATTGGCAGAACTGTGGAGCACTAGCATTTATAGATAGGCGAATATTTATGAAGCTATATTAGCAGTTTCATAATTGATGGATACTGCTAAGATAGATGCTTTCAAATGTCTGAAATTTGCTTTTGTAAAATTACTTTTTAATGTTGTTTCATAGCATTTCTCCAGAGGAAATAACATGATGTTTTGCTCTAAATCCATGCAAGATAAATGATCTGGAGTCCTTCGAATATGGTATTATGCACAAACAACTAGACAGGAATTCTATTACAGATGATTAGTCAACCGTAAATTCAGCACCCACCAGACGGACAGCTCCAATGTACCCCATGAATTACGTGCCTTTACAGCTGCAGCTCTGGTGAAGGTGAAAATGCTCTGATGAACAGCTGCAGTTTTCATAGGATACTAGACAAAGACTATCAGTTAAGTTTCTTCTTGCCATAGCACATGGCATAGGAAGGACTGATTACTTTGAAGAAAGGTTGCATTAAAAAGCATCTATACTCTTCTGTGTTAACTTTATTCTTAAGAGTCTTTCCATATTTACATTATGAACACCTGCACCTGTTATCTGATGTGTGTTTTGTGTGACTATAATTCAAAATGAACAAAAGTAAAATTGTTCAGACTATTATATAATAATGGGAGAATATGTTTTACCTAGTTCTGTACATAGACAAAAATTAAAATGCTGAGATATTGGAATTTAAAACAGCCAGTTACTTATACCTAGTAGCTGAATAAGGCCAGTTTGAATACTTACTTATGATTACAGATATTTATTGTTTGAAAAATGATTTCAAAGATCATTGTTTTACAATTTCCACCTGAGCAACAAACAAGTTGAGTTATCTGAGTTCTGCATTAAGTGAGAACTGAAGAATAAACTAGTTATTACTAAAATTATTTTCAGAATTCAGAGTACTGGTTAAGATACATACTTCTTGCTAATATGTGTATTACTATGATACCTTGAGAAGAGAAGAATTATTTCACTGTATATGACTTTACTGAACATAAAATATTTGGCTTATGTTTATATGTGGGGCTGATATTATTCCTTGTAGTTTCTGAAAGAATTTGTTTTGTTTGTTTGGGGTGGTTATTTTATTTATCTTTTCTGTAGCTCTAGCTCTGTCTGCAAATAATCTAATTAGTATATTCCTATCTGTAGAATTTACTTAACTACTTATTATTTGATGCATAATATTCTTCTTAATTACATATCATTCTGAAGTCTGTCATGAGATAAGAAAAATGATCTCTATGTTTATTTAATAATGTTAACAACTTATTTAATAAAGAGAATAGAAAAAACATTTCCCTCAGATATAGTCTGGTAAGACATTATTAATTTTCACTGTATTAAATTTTATAAATAATACAAAAATTCTTCCAAAATATTACATAACAATAAAATCAATTGAATAGTGAAATTTAAATATATTTAATGTTTTCATTAGTCATATTTTAATGCTTTTCTTCATTCTCAAGGAGTGATGTTTTTAAAGAAATTACAAATACAAATTTTGTTAAAGTAGATGCTGAATAGATTCATATATAATATTCAAGCATTGAATATATGTAGTGAACACATGTATCAAACTATAACACTTTTCAACTATGTTGGTTTTGGACATATAAAAATGAAAAGGGAAATTCTACATTGCCTTTAGAAATGTATCATGTTACAAAAACTAACAATAAAATATATTAGAGAATGATGGCTATTATACTTAATGTATAATTAAAATATAATGGTATAGAAATAAGAGAAATCAACTCTGCCTGTGAACACCAACAGGAAGAGTTGGTCAGAGACCAGTAAAGTCAATAAATTTGTATGAGGTTAACAGAGAAGCAAAGATACAATTGCACAAGGTATTCACCACAACCACATAATGGAGCATGAGACGTACATCTGGAGAAATAAGTTGAGATTTGTGTCTTGCCAAAGATTTTCATTTTACAGATGAAGTATTAGGAAGCCATTCCATTCTTTAGGAAAGCAAAAGTCATTTAAACATTAACTAATAGGGATTTTTCCTTGCCAAGTTACTGAAAGAAATATGTAAAGGAAGTACATCATAATCCTTATTCTGTACAGATGAGCCTACATGAGGAAGACTTTACGTTAGGGAAGACTTTAAACTAACTTTAGAAAGTGATGGGATATATGCTGAGGTGGGGGACACCCAGTCACCCCGACTGGACCCATATGTACAGCACGCCCATACCCACAACACACGCACCCTATAAATACACTGAATAAATACACAGGAACTGTTATGTTCCTGCAATAACTTAAACTATTTTTTTAATTTAATTTAATTTTTTTTATTATAGATAAAAATATGCACCATAGATGTGGCCCAACCCATTACCCTCCCGCCACCCAAACCACCCCCCTCCCTTCCCTTTCCTTGGTCCTTTCCCCATAGTCTTGTGGTATAGTTGGGTTGTAGCCTTCATGTGAAAGCTATAGTTTAGCTTCATAGTAGGGCTGAGTACATTGGATACTTTTTCTTCCATTCCTGGGATACTTTGCTAAGGAGAATATGTTCCAGCT
>CAUYPK010059323.1:0-25944 GCA_963574355.1 Loris lydekkerianus | reverse complement strand
ACAACCTATGCCCCGCGCTCCGCGCCGCCGCCCCCGGGCCCGGCCCCCCGCCCCCCCCCGCGGAGAGGAGAGGAGAGGAGACGAGAGGAGAGGAGACAGGAGAGAGAGACATGTGGTCACGCTGGAATCTCAGCTGAGCTTAGACTTCCAGAAGCCAGACCTGCAAGTAAAACTTCTTGGATATTCCAAGTCATGATCTGACTATGATACCACAAGAGGTTTCAGATAAAACAAGCAAAGGAATTATCCATTTGAGCTCCAGTCCCCCCCATAAAACTTTGAGGAACGTTAAAACTATTTTTTAAGTCACTGCTTTTGGGTGGCAATAATAGATAACCAAAACAGATACTAAAATGCTGTTTCAAATTTTATCTGTAATCCATTTGGTCCTAATATTTTTCAGCACCAAGAGACATGTCTTAGGAGCAAGAGAGTCCTGTTCTTAATATTGTTCTCACAGATAGATGATATGTTAGTATCTATAATTTTCACATTACAGATTTGCGATTTGCAACTTATCTAAACCATCCTTGAATATATTTATATCTTCCACAAGATATAACTTTTAACTTCCCTGAATAACTTTTGGTCATGAATGTTACATATGTCTACAATCTCTGATTGATTGTTATTCCTTTAGTTTTTCTCAAATAAATTGTTTCAAATATTAAGCAAGAATTCCATTTTGCCTTTTTAGACAATGTTCTCCCAAAAAAGTGAAAGAAAATTAGGTAATTTATCTGTAACATTCAAGAAAATATCTCATTATTTGTACATCTGAATTTGACTCAATTTCTTTTGGATCTCCTAGAATTCTCATAATAATAACTATAATTAAGGAGGTTTTGTCTAGTTTGGGGTTCTCATTCTGCTTCTTGGGCAAGTTATTATTGGTAAATTTCATCTACAAGTATTTTAGAATATATGCATTTAATCAGCTCTTAGTCCTCTTCATCCAACTCAGGCCAAGCTCTCCTTATTTGCAGATATTCACAGTCATGGTCCAGGGATATAGGTTTTATTCTATGATTCATTTTACTCCTTTTTTAAAACTTCTGTGAATATGTGGCTGGAGGTTGGGATAACCAGAGAAGAATGAGAAGGGAATAGGTTAGAAAAGACGAGGATAACAGGAGCAGTTGATTTCGTCCTGAGCCTTACTTATTGGGAATGACCTGAGCTAAGAAGTTTAGACCTGACTCAGTGTGTGGGGAAATTAGAAATAAAAGCTGGAACTTCTATGGTCCAGATGTACATGTGAATCAAAAAGATGAGGCAGAAAGAGAACAGAAGCCTGGTGGATAGTCAGGCAGGGAGTGCATAAGTGAGGTCGAGGAAGAAGGGAAGCAGTGAGTGAAAGATCAAACTCACATATTCAAGTATTGGTGGGCAGATGAATAGAAGGATAAGAAATCTGTCACTGACAGAAACAGTCAAAAGATTAGTGGAAAATAAAGAAAATATACAGTAAGGTGAAATAAGTTTAATTAGGGATGATCAAGCAAGAAGAGAGATAGCTCATCTCCTAAACCTTCTGACTCTCACCCTGCTCTCTTTTGTTATTACCTAACACAATTTCCACTTTCAATAAACTCATTTTATAAATGAAGTGAAGTGTGACTTCATCTCTCACATACTTTCCCCAGATTTTGCTGTAATAGGTACTGAGAATTGAAATGCCTTGTCAAATAAGTATTTTTGAAAGCAATAGAGAGCACATCTGGTAGACAAAGCAGTGTCATGGTGTCACTTGCTCTTTCTGCTTGGCCTCCATGCAAGAAACCACCTCCTGTTACTTCTAAAAGAAGAAGAAATAGTGCTTTGTAGTGGAAATTAAAAAAAAACAACAACAACATACTTTATATTCTATCCAAAGATAAAATTAAATCACAACAGAAAGATATCACACCATCAGCCAGAGGTGCAATCTAAAATCAGATCGCAGGACTTATTCCTTATAATAACTGAGAAAAACTGCATTCTCACCAACTATTATAGCTTCCGTGACCCAACTGTAACAAGTACGGATGGAGAAGACATTTCTTAGTCTTTAATTCATGGCTTAGCCAAACAGCTGACTCCTCCAAGAAACTGTATATGTGAAATAAGAGACTGTGCATATCATATGTCATGTGTTGAAGTGTGTTTAGACTGAATTTAAATGGTCACCCTGACAAATGCTAGCAAAGGAAAATATTTGATATTTGGTAGGATGGGTATGGAAATGATTAAACACCACAAGAATAAGGTCATGTTGGTCATATGGCCACGTGAAGTGAAAACAAGTTGAGTTATGCTGATTTTTGTAAAACCACATTTGACATGTTTGAGGCATGGGGGAAATTGGCTGGCCTGCAAAGACATTTGTGGAGTAATTGCCACTGAGCTCTTTGTTTTGGATATTTATTGTGAGACCAAGATAAAAGGGTTTCACATCTCAAATGTTGTTTTACACAAATCAGCAAAATTAAGAAAAATACGTGACTTATCAGCACATGACCATTCTGTATTACTCTATTAAAAGGTCTTTTGTTGGCTTGGCTCCCATAGCACAGTGGTTATGGCACCACCCACATGCACCGAGGCCAGCAGGTTCGAACCAGCCTGAGCCAGCTAAACAATAATGACAACTGCAACAAAAAAATAGCCAGGTATTGTGGAGGGTGCCTATAGTCCCTGCTACTTGGGAAGCTGAGGCAAGAGAATTGCTTAAGTCTAAGAGTTGGAGGTTGCTGTGAGCTGTGATGCCACAGCACTCTACCAAGGGTGACAAAGTGAGACTCTGTCTCAAAGAAAAAAAAAAAAAAGTCTTTTGCCATCACTTTATCATTTCCTTCCCCTTAAGGCTTTGAGAGTCATGTTTCAGGGTATTTGTGCTGTTTGACAAAAGATCAAGGATAAGTGGGTGCATTTGCAAATCCAGCTTCAGGAGACAGATCAAGAGACAGAAAGCTGGAGGTATATACAAGAAGTGGGGGGGAAGTATATGGATTATGTTGAAAGTGATAATGATTTCATTAAAAGCCTTTGTATCCCATCTTCAGAAGTAAGAACCCATACACGCAATGCACCTTGTAAGAATGGATTCTGCATGCTATATATAGAATTGCAAAACACTAGTGAATCTTGTTCAATTTTTTCCAAAAATGTTATTGTGATTTGACTCCCAAATCCTTAAAGGCTTTTCTACTATAAATCACTATGCTAAATACATTCCTGTAATTTTTCAGTGAAATGTTTTTCTAACCTCTTCCAAGTTGCTTTTGGCTCACTCTCCGTCTGCTGGCCTTAGCTGTAACTATGTGTGCTGTTTCATGGGTGGATCCTAAGTAAGCTGCTGCAATCCTCACCTTGCTTCCCTCATGCACCTGCCTCCTTCTACTTCACTCTGGAATGCTAGGGCATTACATAATCTCAAATATGCATGTTAACTTCACACTACTACCTCGTGAAGGGATTTGGGGGTCACCAGATGAGGGGGTCTTGGTGCAAGGAATGAAGAGGCTTGACACAGAGTCTGTATGAGGGGACTGAAGAGCTCTCAGGGGAGCCCTCCTGAGCTAACCTTGGGTCCGTATTTATTATCATAAAGCAGAAAAAAGTAGTTAAAAGTAACTTATCAGACATCAGTACTGAAAAGGGGGAACATAGAAAGTGTCAGACAGAATGTCTCCAACTTGTTTTTTGCAAAACTGCAGACCTTAAACAAGACCTCTGCCTCCAGCTTCAAGACACCTTTGGAATCTAGAGAATCTTTACCATAACCAAGAGGCCTTGTATTGCCACACCTCACATTGACACTCTCCCTTGGATGCCAGTTTTCTGATGTCCTGCACACACACAACTCACATGTCATTCTCATAATTCTCCAGGTTTCTCAAGCAGGATGAGAGTCTTATACTAAAGATCAGGGCTCAGTTTCCCCTACACCTTGTTTTATGTGAGTGAAGCTCAGTTCTAGGGGGTATAGAAGGAAGAGTAGTAATCAGGATGGTGTCCCAGATTGGGATTTGAATCTCTGGATAAAATAGAGGCCCAAAGTGGAACTTTTATGGAATCTGTACTCAACTGGCTAGAGGGCAGATGATTAAGTTGTGCAGAAGGATATTTGGGGATGGAGACAGGAGCTGACTGGAGACTCTCATGCTCAGGCCAGAGGTCTAAGGGCTGAGACCCGTAGATGGAATACTTTTATCTAAAAGCCAAAGTCAAATGGCTGCAGCCCACGCATTCAACATAAGTGGGATTCTCCAACGACTAAGGTTCAAAAACATCTCAGTATTGAACTGATTGATATTTAATAAGAAAGGATCATTATCCTCAAAGGACTGAATTATGGAGAAGGCATAGTCCCTTCAGATAAGAAAAGTCTGAAAAGATAGAGTATTCTCTTAAATTATCCATTTAAATAACACGAGAGGGCTATAGGTATGTACGCATTGCATAATACCCAATGCTCTTTTCTCTTTCAAATTTCACACATTTAGACATCTCTTCAAAAATGGATTGATCATGAAAGTAAAAGCACATGAAAAGGACTTTAAAATTTTACATATCCAATATCTAACTGCACATTCTATCTAGATAAAACCTTTTAGTACGGAACTCCCAGACTCTTCATGATCTGAAATCAGTCTCTCTTCACAGTGATCCTCCTCCTCATCATCATCACAAAGAACATTTATTACATTGCAAACAGCATTACTCAGCATTTATTGTGTGCTAAAATTCTTTATGTAATCTTTAATCATTATAACAACCCTGTAAGGTATGCTAAGTTATTGCCTTTATTTTGCCAGCAGAGGCTTAGGTGACATTAAAAATCTTCCAGAAAAATCAAACAGACAATATGCAGTGGAGCTGAGAAGCAAACCCAAGTCAGTCAGCTTTGAAGACTAGAGGTCTTACTGAAAATGGTTTCAAAACACAAGGATGACCTTTACAACACATTTATAGATTTAGCCAATGTTTAAAGCAACAAGAACTAAAAATGGTCATAGAAAGCTAATCTTAAAAAATAAGAACAAAGATATGTCTAAATAGGAATATTCTGTTAAAGAATAATTTAGCACAAAGATGGAAAGAAGATGGATAATGAAGGAATTTTTTATCATGGATTGTGGTATCTAAAAGCTGCTTTGAGGTATATGTACTTTAAACTAAAATTCTTGGAATTCCAATGGTTTCTTTTTTCATTTTTATTTTATTTTATTTTACTATTAAATCATAGCTGTGTAAATTAATGTGATCATGGGACACCATACACTGGTTTTATAAACCATTTGACATATTTTAATCACACTGGTTAATATAGCCTTCCTGGCATTTTCTTAGTTATTTTCTTAAGGCAATTATATTCTACATTTACTAAGTTTCACATGTACCCTTGTAAGATGCACCGTAGGTGTAATCCCACCAATCACCCTCCCTCTGCTCACCTCTCCCCTCTGTCTCTTCCCTCTCCCCCTTCCCCATATTCTTAGGTTATAACTGGGTTATAGCTTTCATGCGAAAGCCATAAATTAGTTTCATAGTAGGGCTGAGTACATTGGATACTTTTTCTTCCATTCTTGAGATACTTTACTAGGAAGAATATGTTCCAGCTCCATCCATGAAAACATGAAAGAGGTAAAGTCTCCATCTTTCTTTAAGGCTGCATAATATCCCATAGTGTAAATATACCACAATTTATGTGGATCAATGCGTACTTGGGCTTTTTCCATGACTTAACAATTATGAATTGGGCTGCAATAAACATTCTGGTACAAATATCTTCGTTATAATGTGATTTTTGGTCTTCTGGGTATATACCTAGTAAAGGAATTATAGGATTGAATGGCAGATCTATTTTTAGATCTCTAAGTGTTCTCCAAACATCTTTCCAAAAGGAATGTATTAATTTGCATTCCCATGGGGAGCATGAAGCTATGGGGTGCTCTCTTCCTGCTCTTCCGTGTGTATAGCTCCCTCAATTTAAAAATTTAATCAAATACTTAAATCAAATAATTAAATTATTTGATTTAATTTGCAAATCAAAACTACTTTGAGATATCATCTAACTCCAGTAAGATTAGCCCATATCACAAAATCCCAAGACCAGAAGATGTTGGCGTGGATGTGGAGAAAAGGGAACACTTCTACACTGCTGGTGGGAATGCTAATTGTATTTTGGTACCAATTAATTGATGTCTCTTTGTCTCCCTCTCTCCACCTTCCCTTCCCAGACTCTGCCTGGGGCTTTTTTGATTAACATTTTATCTATAATATTTATCTATATGTTTACTTGTAGACATACTTTGATGTTTTTAAGTACTATATAATATTCTATTATAAATATCTCAGGGTAAGGGGGCAAGAAGGCAGACTAGAAGCAATGTATGCATGCCCATGTGAAGAAGAAGATCAAAAGGTGCAGGTGGACCCCCACCTATAGATAGGCCTTCTTGGAAAGAGCACTGTTAATCACCAGAGAAGGGATAGGGCCCATGCAGCATAAAGAAGGTGATAGGGTGATACATTCTGAAAGATTAGAAGGTACCTGAGGGAGATATACACATGGAAGAGCAAGAAGAGAGTGCCCCGTAGCTCCATGTTCCCTGTGTCAGCACTGTGGTTCAAGCTGTGGTAGGGCACCACCAACCACCACCTCTGGACTGATTGGTAAGAAGCTTGGAGTCTGCACAGCAATACTGACCCAGAAAGCAGGCACAGTGGGGGCCTGGTGGCTTCTGTTCCCAAATACTGCAGCTGATACCACTCTCAGCTCTCTTGTCTGGGCTTCGCTGTCTACATGGGGCTTGGCTTTGCTACAGCCATCTTTTCTTCATTGCTCTCACCAGGCCAGGGAGGGAGCAGGAAGAGCAGCCACTTTCCTATTCCATGCACTATGACTGGGAACAGAGTGCCCCCCTGACAGGGGATTTGAGCAGAATGGGCTCCTAAGACACCACCTGAGAGGCCTTGCAGACTGCCTCCATGGGAACTAAGCAGGGAGACAGCCCCTATTGCCCAGTGGCCCTGGACCTGCATTCCTACCTTTGCAACTCCCATATGGCCACCAGGCCCCTCATGGTTCCAGCTCTATGATTCAGAGAACACTGTCCCACTCCACAGCCCTTCCCATACAGCCCCTGCTCGGCCTCCCAACAAGCTGCGGCCCTGGCTACAAGGCTCCTGCTGTCCCTGGGCCTGTGGCCCCATCCCCCAGGATCCAATGCCATCCCTACAACTAAAACCTTGCCCCTGAGCCTCCAACACTGATTCAGAAAACTGCAGCTCTGTCCTCAAGGCTTAAGTGCTGAGCAAGTCTCCATGGGTCCACTCCCAAGGCTTCTACCCTGCTTCATGGCCCTGTGCTCCATCCCTAAGGCTCCATTGCCATGGGACCCCACAGTTCCTTTCCTGAGGCTCTAGTACCACTGCAGAGACCTATGGCTTTGCCACTGAAGCTCTAGTGCTCCTGTTGGCCCAGGGCTCTGGCTCCAAGCCTTCCTGCTGTAGTTAAGCCCCTCTCCCTCACCCCACAGGCTTTAGTGTAGCCCCCTGAGGCTCCACCACTGCTGCAGGGCTACACAGCTCTGCTTCTCCAGCAGTGCCACTGGGCCTCTGACCTGGCTCCAAGGCTCCGTCCTATCACTGGACCCTGCAGCCCCACCTAGCTACTTGGCAGAAACCATTCCAGTGGTCTAATACTCCACCAGGGCCCCAGTAGTAGCTTGAGGATCAACCCACCACTCCATATGAACATCAAAAGGACAAAATAATAGCTCTAGTACAAGCTCACAGTGCTCCCTCCCCTCCCCTGCCAGGTCAATATTCCAAAGTAGGACAAAAAAGCACCATTTAGGACACTCTTTCTTCTCACTAAGTGGTAAAGTTCCCAGCAAAGGAGAACAGGTGCACTGCAAATCTATCAGCCCTAAGCTGATAAGCTGAAACAAAGTAAAGAACTCTGGTAAAATGAAAATGCAAGCCAATTTGATACCCCCAACGAATCACAATGGATCTACAACAATGGACCCCAACCAAAAGGAAATTGTCAAAATATCTGAAATGAAATTCAGAATATAGATGGCAAAGAAGACATCTTCAAGACACAAAGTCATCAACTTGGCCAAAGTCAAAATGAAGGAGAAAATTGTATAAGCAGCAGGTGAAAGCAACATGTAATTTATAAAGGAAAACCCATCAGGCTAAGAGCAGTGTTCTCAGCAAAGACCATATAAGCCAGAAAGAATTAGGGCCTCCTTCTTAAACAGAAAAACTATAAGCCAAGAATTTTGCATCTTGCAAAATTAATTTTCACAAATGATGAAGAAATAAAGACTTTTCAAACTAAGTAAACACTAGAGGAATTAGTTACTACTAAACCTGCCCTGTAGGAAATATAATTATATTATACCTGGAACACCACAATAGGTACCCATCAGAGTAAAAGGAAAGAAAACGTAAAGTAAAAGTCACAGCTTTTATAAAATAATAGCAGGTAGGGGAAAACAAAATAGAACAGTATTCCCCAGATCAATACCATCACTGAATGGGAACAGTCTTAAGACCCCACTTAACAGACATAGACCATCTGAATGGATGAAAAAGTACATACCAAGTACATGTTTTCTCTAAGAAATACATCTGACTTCCAAGGACTCACACACACTCAAAGTAAAGCAATGATTTTCAACCAGTGTGCCGCAGCACACTTGTGTACCACAAGAAGATCATAAGTGAAAATTTTTAAAAATAATTAAAAGCACAGTAAGTCTGTTATTTTTCCTTTTACTCTTGTCAGGGCCTGGGACTGGTCAGGTCTCAGCCCGGATTAACTAGGTTCTGGATGCAGGCTGCTAAGCTACCTTGCTCAGGTGCCTGAGGGCTAGCCACTTTAGCTGACAGGGGAGAAAGAGAGAGTCTTAGAGAGAGTAAAGCAGTCTTAGAATAGATAGATCTTAGTCTTTGGTAACACTTAGTGATCTTCAGCAGATAGATGCTGTGCTGGAGTTCTGCAGGCAGGAGAAAAGACAGAGTCAGAGTAAGCGGGTCTGTGATAGAATGCGTATGCTCCCGACTGTCTTCTCCTCCAGCCTAATATAAGGCTGATCTCGTGCCTCTCAACACCACAGGTGTAGAGACTGTCAATTCACCAATGCTCTCATTTCGTGAACTCTAATGCTTGTTAGGAAAGCTAAATCCCTCTCGATGCCCTTTTCACCAACATGTTCCACTATTGAGCTATACAGGTATTTCTTATAACTCTCACTACTCCTAGCCATAGTCTATGTGGGCTGCTACAACTGTTTTTTGGATCAATTTATCCAATAATTTAAGTGTGCCACAGAAGTTTAACTATAGGTTCTATGTTAACTAAGTGTTCTATGAGATTTTTAAAAGGTTGAAAAACACTGGGGTAAAGGAGTAAAAAACAAAATTCCATGCAAATGAAAACAAAAAATGAGCAGGTGAAGCCATTCTCATATCAGATAAAATAAACTTTAGATCAATAATGGTAAAAATTAAAAAGATAATAATGACCATTATATAATGTAAAGGAAACAATTCAAGAAGATTTAACATTCTAAATTTATATGCACCTAATACAAGAGGTTGTAGATTCATAAAGTAAATACTACTTTATCTAAGCATAGAAACAGTAATGTCTGGGAATTTCAACATCCCAGTGACAGAATTGGATAGATTATTAAAGCAGAATATCTATAAAGAAACATTGGACTTGAATGGGATTCTACAACAAATGGACCTAACAGACATTTGCAGCACATTCTATACTGAACTACTGAATACACATTCTTCTCAAAAGCACATGGGACATTCTTTAAGATCAATCATATCTTAGGCCACAAAGCAATTCTCAGAAAATCTAAAAAAAAAAATGAAATCATGCTATATATCTTCTCAGACCAAAGTGGAATAAAACTAGAAATCATACACCATAGAGTACCATTCAGCCATAAAATGGAATAAAATAATGTCTGCAGCAACTTGAATGGAACTAGAGACCATTATCCTAAGCAAAGTGCCTCAGGGGAAACAAACGCTGCATGAAAAAACAAACGCTGCATGTACTCCTTAATAACTGGGAACTAAATTCATGGGCACACATGGGCACAAAGAAATGTAAAGTTCATTGAAAATTAAGAAAGAGGAGTGGGTGAAAACTTACCATTAGGTAAAATGAACACGATTCTGATGATGGGCACACTAAAACCCCAACTTAAGTATTATGAAAGATATCCATGCAATAAAAACATTTGTACTCCTTAATATTTTGAAACTTAAAAAAATCACAATTTATTTATCCTTTTATTTATTTATTTATTTTTTGAGACAGACCCTCAATTTGTTGCCCTGGATAGAGTGCCATGACATGACAGCTCATAACAACCTCCAACTCCTGGGTTCGTGCAAGTCTCCTGCCTCAACCTCCCAAGTAGCTGGGACTACAGGCACCTGCCACAAAGCCTGGCTATTTTGTTTTTTTTTGTTTGTTTGTTTGTTTTTGTTTGTTTGTTTGTTTGCAGCCATCATTGTTGTTTGGCAGGCCAGGGCTGGATTTGAACCCACCAGCTCTGGTGTATGTGGCTGGCACCTTAGCCACTTGAGCCACAGACACTGAGCTATTTTTTTTACTTTTGATGGACAGTTGGGTTGTTTCCAGTTTGGGACTTTTAGAAATTATGCTAATATAAACATCTTTTACATGTTGTTGATGAACGTATATCTGCAACTGAAATTTTTGTGTCATGTGTTATGTGTATGCCTAGCTTCAGCAGATATTTCAAAGAGTATTCTAAAGAAGTTGCACATGTACTAATTCACACTCCCAGAAATGAAGGAGAGCTTTATGTTATTCTGCACCCTTACCAGTAATTGTTGTATTCATTCTGTTTTTTTTTTTTTTCCATTTTAAATATTCCAGTGGGTGGGTAATTTATGTCTTTGTGCATTTAATATGCATTTCTTTATTAATTAATGATGTGGTCCATCTTTTCATATGCTAATTATTATTTCATATACTCCTAAGTGCCTATTCAAGTCTCCTTTTGCTCTAATTGAGTCATCTTATTTCTCTATTTTATTAACTTTACTTAATACAAATTCTTGTCTAGATATATGCATTTCAAATACCCTCATCTCTCTATTGCTTGAGTTTTAATTCTCTTCCTTGTATGTTTTGATGAATAGAAGTTTTTAATTTTTAATAAGGTAAAATTTATGAATCTTTACCTTTATGAATAATGCTTTTGTATCCTTTTTAGAAATATTTACTAATTCCAAGATCATGAAGATCTTGTCCTATGTTAACCTTTAGAGGCTTTATTAGTGTATTTTTATACTTAAGCATATTACATTTAAGTATTCATATATAATTAAGCACATTAAATCCATCTGGAATTAATTTTTGTGTATGGTATAAAGTATAAGGACTGAGTTTCATTTTTTTCCATGTGGATATTAAACTAATCCAGTTCAATTTATATTCATTTTTAAATTTTTTCCTCAAAATGTATTAAATTTTTCCCTTTACTGAAATTCAAATGACTGTATATGCCTAGATTTGTTTCTGGATCCACCATTTTCCTCCACAGTCAATCTTTGTGCCAGTACCAACTGCCTTTATTATGGAGCTTTATAGTAAATGTTGTTATCTGGAGGCATAAAATCTCCAGTTTTGATCATTTTCAAGATTGTCTTAACTATTCTATATTCTTCCCCTTTTAACAAAAATTTTAGAATTTGTCTATTTTCATTTAAAGAATTTCTGATGAATTTTTAGTGGTATTAGAGAACATCTTTGTACTGTATATTATAATTCTTGAAAATCTCTTCCCTTTTTAGATCTTTCACTTATCTCAATAATATTTGTAATTTTCTGTCTATAGGTTTCCAATGTCTGATAGGTTGATTTCTATATATCGATTGATTCTGATATCATTGTAAAGAGTATCTTTTTTAAAAATCCATTTATCTACATACTTATTGATTTATGCAGAAAAATAATTGAGTTTTTTTGTGTGTGTTTTTCTTGTATTCAGTGACTTTGCTAATTCACTTACAAAGCCTGATTGTAGATTCTTTTGGATTTTCTATATACACAATATCATCTCCAATAATGACATTTATTAATTATCTAATTTTTATTATTTTCTTTGTTTGTTGATGTATTGTGCTAGCCAAATCATTTTGTATAATATTAAATGACAGTGGTGATGTTCAACGCTCTTGTCTTATTTCAGATTTTATGGAAGATAGCATTTACTATTTCTTCATTAAATGCTTAACTGTAAATTTTTCAGAGATGTCCACTAACAATTTAAAGAATTCTCTTGGCTTGGCGCCTATAAGGAGCCAAGGAGGCAGCCACATACACCAGAGTTGGCAGGTTCAAATCCAGCCCAGGACTGCCAAACCACAACGACAACTACAGCCAAAAAATAGCCAGGCATTTTGGTAGGCGCCTGTATTCCCAGCTACTTGGGAGGCCTAGGCAAGAGAATCACTTAAGCCCAAGAGTTGGAGGTGACTGTGAGCTGTGATGTCACAGCACTCTACCCAGGACGGCAGCTTGAGGCTCAGTCTAAAAAAAAAAAAAAAAAAAAGAAAAAAAAAATTTAAAGAATTTTTTTCTATTTCTAACTCTTAAGAGATGTTGGTATAAATGAGTGTTGAATTTTATCAAATTCTTTTTGTATATCTATTGATATGATAATGTTGTTTTCTCATATTCTTTAGTGTGGTATATTATGATGATTGAATTTTTAATATTAAATCAACCATATATTCTCAGAATAAATTCAACTTGGCCATAGTGTCTTTGATTTACTAATATTTCATTTAAGATTTTTTAATCTATTTAATATAGTCATATAAGAAATTGCTTTTTAGTTTTACATTGTGTAATCTTTACTAGGTTTTAATTTTAAAGTTATGCTGGCCTCATAAAATAAGTTGAGAAATGTTCCTTCCTTTTCCATTCTTTTTTTTTTTTTTCCTCCTGGAGTGTGGCCTTTTATGAGTCTCAAATGAATCTGTAGTATTTTGGAGGACCTTTCTTGGCAAACCTGAATTCCAGTTTTTCTTCGGTATCATTAGATTGCTAAAATTTCTGTAGCTTAGCTTTCTAGAGTCTTAGCAACTATAACCTGCTGGGTTCCTGTGTGTTATTCTGTGCACATACAGCTTAGAAGTCATCAAACGGACTCAAGAGGAAACTGTATACACAATGCTGGGTTCAATTCTCCACAGCTTTCCTTTCTCAGCAGAAAAGCCTTTCAAATCTTGTTTGTCAAGGTAGTTTTGATTTGCATTTCTCTGATGATTAAAGATGAGCATTTTTTCATATGTCTGAAGGCCACACACTTGTCTTCTTCAGAGAAGTTTCTCTTCAAGTCCCCTGCCCAGCCTGCGATGGGATTCCTTGTTCTTTTCTTGCTAATGCGTTTGAGTTCTGTATGGATTCTAGTTATTAAACCTTTGTCGGAGACATAACCTGCAAATATCTTCTCCCATTCTGAGGGCTGTTTGTTTAAATAACCGGGAAAATGCCAGGAATCCTATGTTAACCAGTGTGATGAAAATGTGTCAACGATCTATGAACCAAGTGTATGGTGCCCCATGATCACATTAATGTACACAGCAATGATTTATAATAAAAAAAAAAGAAATTTACCTAATAATTATTATGCTATAGATTTTTTTCTTTTTTTTATTAAATCATAGCTGTGTACATTGATATGATCATGAATTTCAATAAATAATTCTTTGGGCATTCTCACTTAAAAAAAAAAAAGCACTACATATTGTCATAATTACTACTTGGGAGAAATACAGACTGGGAATCATGTATCTGAGATAAAATGAGTTCATGTCAAAAAAAAAAAAAAAAAAAACAAATCCTGTTTGTCTTAGTAACTCTAAATTTCAAATTGTTTTATCCCTTTCCCAATGAAGCCTCCAGAGTGCTAAGGTGCTGCTTTCTCCCCAGCCTGCACCCCATATCCTGATATCCTTTGAATGTAGGACTTGCCTCAATTCATTTCTTTCTCTGTGAGATCTCAGACCGCCATGTTTCAGCTATCCAGATTATTCCCCCAGTAATTCTATAAGGATGATTTCTTTGTTTGTTACTTTGTATTTTAGCCAGATTTTACAGTTGTTATCAGCAGAGATATTGGCCTGATAAGATTGACTCCATCACAACTAGAACCGACCTTGAGGCCTCACCATTCATTCTATCATTTCATATCTGAAAACAAGCTGTTCTTTTGCTAAGTACACGAGTTTTTGCCCCACTTAGGGGATGGATGAAAGACTTTGCCTCATTCTCTTGAGCCTTGTAATTGTTCACTAAATGGCAGTCATCTTCATGGTCTGTCAGTGTTGCTCTCAGAGAGTAATATTTATGAGGCTATATCATGGGACATAATTTTACTCAAACTGAATTTCTCAATTTTGCCCAATTAACACTAAAACAGGAGATAACACATGACATAAAAGTCTGCTTATTTGTTTTTCTGTTCAAACAGCTACCATTTCCCCCTACATAGAGGGAGTATAAATATTACCCCATAAATCAGAAATATGAATCTACCACGTGAGCAATAACAACATATATACCTATAATTGATTTATTACCTGTAACTTCAGCAGTCAGTATTTCAAAAGATATTTATAGCATAAATTTCTGCCCACATGGGCTCCAATTCATGCCCTGTTAATGCTAACCATACACAGTCAAGAATTTATAATTTAGTCAAGAAGAGTCTTTTGGATAATCATTTTCCTAATTTCTTTTGTAATAATCCTGTAAAGTAGTAGCAGATATGGAATTTTTAAAGGGATAAATACCTATAACTGAAATACAGTTCTGTTGCTTGTGTCTAAGAGCAGCATGGAAACCCATTTGCCTAATCTATAATAAAAATCTTGTTTAACCTTAAAAATTAACTCTGAGCCTCTAGTTTCTAAATCCTATAATTAAAAAAAAAAAAAAAACATTAATACTGGATATTGGCAATGGCAAGTTTGCTGGCATTATTTTCTAAGTAACCATGAAAAGGAATAAAAATGAGAGGTAGGAGGAAATGGGGGGAAATCTAATTACTGATCATGAAAATACTTGCACTCTGGCTCTAGGCAATTTTCATCTTAGACTAAGATGACACCCTTGGAGCTTCTTTTCAACTTTGTTATGCTGGAGGGCTCATCTTTGACGTTCTGAAACACTAAATGCCACTAAATCTGAACCTCTTTGCCAGGGTGACTCACTCATTCAGTTCCAGCTTTTTGGCTCAGGTTGTTTGTGAGGTAGCTGGAACAGGGAGAGATGTTCCTTTTATTGAGCTTTAGGACACGCTTCACTATGGCACCTTGGAAAATGAGAAAATTCCAGAAGCAAAAACATCTCTCTAACTTCATTTTTTGAAGACTCTCATGTGACAGGTGTTCTGCACTACACCTAGGAAGACACAGGGATGCCAAGAGGAAACTAAACAGGCTGCTCTAAGTTCTCCCAGTTTATTACCACTAGATTGTACACTCGTCTGCCCAATCATGCTTCTACATGACTGTTCACTCTTAATCAAACCTAACACAAAAACCCATGTCTTTAGGTCCTCATGTCTTTAGGTCTTTGTTTTTGAAGACTCCCATGTCACATAAAACTTTGGTTAAATACATTTTTACACTTTCTCTTGTTAATCTTTTGTTTCAAGGGTATCAGCCATGAACCTTGCAATAAGTGAGGAAAACATTACTTTTATTTCCTACACCTTGGATCTACTGACAGTGAATAACAATGACTGGGACCACACTCATCTGCAGACCTTTATGGATGACATAACCAAAATATCACCAGCCATTAGAGTAAGTGACAGAGCAAAAAACATGTAGTCACACTTCTACTTTAGGACAAGGGATGAATTAATAACTAAGCAAAGCCAGTTTCCTTCCTAAGAGTCTCAATTAGATAATGCCATATCAATTTATGGTAAGAAAATTGATAGACTATTCCACCATATGAGGTAAATCAGGTCTTAAGGAACTTCTGAGACATTGGAAAATAGAAAAAAATTTACAAAATGGGGAAAGTACTTTCTCCAAAATCTTAAACATCAATCAACAAACCTGTATTAAAAACCATACAGGATGCAAAGACTTATATTTCTCAAATTCCTATTTTTGAGAAATTCACAGATTAATTAGGTAACAATTAAAATGGCAGCTATGGAATGACCCTGATAACACACTTCACAAGAGTTGGCGGCTTTCTCTCAAGTCTGACAGCACTCATTGGCAATGTGTAATTTTCAATATGAACTTCTCTTCACTCAAATACAGAACAAAGAGGACAGAAACTATGCTTTCTTCATAAAACCTAAAACAATAATCCTAAATATAGTCATAGAAATACCATTTAAATTATCTTTCAAAGCAAACCTACTATTTCAGGCCCTTCCACAAGTACAGAAGAAAAGGAGATATTTTCTGTTTGCTGACCGCTGGGTGCAGCAGAATGTAATACAGGCATACCTCAGATACATTACAGGTCTGGTCCCAGACCATTCCAATTAAGTGAATATCCCAATAAAACAAGTTACATATATGTTTTGGTTTCCAGTACATATAACAGTTACAATTATACTATAGTTATGAACTAGGCATTATGTCTTTAAAAAGTATACATTTTAATTTAAAAATATTTTACTGCTAAAAATTGCAATAAAAATAAAAATCTTTATTGCTAAAGATTTATCTGAGCCTTCAGCAAGCTGATCTTTGTGCTGGTAGAGTGTCTTACATTGATGTTGGTGTCTGCTGAAATCTGGGTAGTTTTGGCAATTTCTTTTATTTATTTATTTATTTATTTATTTATTGTTGGGGATTCATTGAGGGAGTTTTGGCAATTTCTTAAATTAGGACAAAACTTATTGTGTTGATTGCCTTGAATGACTCTCCTACTCATGAAAAAGTTCTCTGTGGCAAGTGATACTGTCTGACAGCATTTTACCCAAAGTAAGACTTCTTTCAAACTCGCAGTCTTCTCAAACTCTGCCACTGCTTCGTCAACTACATTTATATAATATTCTAATCTTTTGTTAAAATTGTATCAATGTTTTCAGCATCTTCACCAGGAAGAGTTTATTTCAAAAATCTACTTTCTTTGCTCACATATAGGACGAAACATCTCATTCATTCAAATTTTATCATCAACTTGCAACAATTCAGTCATATATTCGGTCTTGATTTTTAATTCTATTTCTATTGTTATTTCCATAACAACCAAAATTATTTCCTCTACTAAGTCTCTTGAAGTCACCCACAAGGGTTGGCATCGATGTCTTCCAGATTCCTATTAATGTTGATATTTTGATATCCTCCCATGAATCACAAATGTTCTTAATGACATCTAGAATGGTGACTTTTTTCCAGAAAATTTTCAGAACCATCAGAGGAATCACTATCTAAGGTAGACATAGATTTAGAAAATGCATTTCTTAAATAATAAGACTTGAAAGTTGAAGTTACTCCTTTATCCATAAGCTGCAGATGAGAAGGCATGAAAAAAACTCACTACTCTTCTTGTACATCCCCCTTGTACATCTCCATCAGAGCTTCAGATGACCAGATGCATTGAAAATAAGCAGTGACATTTTGAAAGGAATCTTTTGTCTGAGCCATAGGTCGTAACACCAGGGTTTAAATGTTCAGTAAACTATGCTGGAACAGATGTGTCTTCCAGGCATTGTTGTTCCAGGCAGAGTGATTTTAAAATAATTTTTAAGGACTGTAGAGTTTTTAGAATGGTAACTGAACATTGCTTTCAATTTAAACTCACCAGCTGCTTTATCCCCTAACAAGAGAGTTAGCCCATCTTTGAAGCTTTGAAGCCAGCCATTGACTTATCCTCTCAAGCTATGAAAGTCTTAAATGGCATCTTGTTCCAATATAAGTCTGTTTTATCTACATTGAAAACCTGTTATTTGGTGTAGCAAATTTCATTAATGATCTTAGCTAAATCTTTTGAATACCTTGCTACAGCTTCTATATCAGCTCTTCCTGCCTTACCTTGCACTTCTTTCCTTAAACTGAGTAAACCAATGTTTTGGCTGGTTGATCCTCTATCCAGACTACTAAAACCTTCTACATATCAGCAATAAGGTTGTTTTGCTTTGGTACACAGACCTAGCTTTCTCCCTTTCTTGGCTTTTAACATGCCTTCTTCACTAAGTTTAATCATTTCTAGCTTTTAACTTAAAGTAAGATATGCATGACTGTTCCTTTCGCTTGGAAATTTATAGACAATTATAGTGTTATTAATTGACCTAATTTTAGTATCATTGTGTCTCAGGGATTGGGGTGACCCAAGAAGATGAAGATAGAGAAATGGCCAGTGAGTAGCATAGTCAGAACACACACAACTTTATTAAGTTTGCAATTTTATATGATTACAGCTCAGAGAGCCCCAAAATGATTGTAATAGAAACATCAGAGATCATAGATCACCATAAAAATTGTAATAATAATGAGGAAGTTTGAAATATTGCAAAAATTACCAAAATATTAGTAAAAATGGCAGGAGTAGACTTGCTCAACACAGAGTTGCCACAAAACATCAATTTGAAGATGAGGTAAGCCTATATTGTTTCTATGGGGCTACTGTTTAACATCAGGAAGGATAGATAAAACTCCTATTCATGCTACAGATTTCTTTCAAAAGGATTCTTCTGTAAGTTATTCAGAAATTAGCTGTGAATGATTCACAAACATTTCTTAAAGTTACATTGGTTTAGTTAGTGCTGGCAAACATTCTGCTTGAGCACTTGTATTTATACTTGGGTGCTGACAATCAATTACCTTCAACTTTCACAACCTGACTTGTATAATGTTCCTATAACTTCAGCAAAAGCTCTCTTCCCCAAAGCAGAAACACATTAAAGAAATAAATAAACAAATCACATATAATATAAAAGAATATAATGGTTGCTTCATTAAAAGGAATGTTCCCAGTGGTGCTCAAGGAAGAGTCTCCTTTCTGTAGACACTCAAAGTATGTTTGAATAAATTTTGCAATGCTTCCTTTTTTTTTTTTTTTTTATGATGCAGTTCTCTCTTGGGGAATATCTATTCTGCATTTTAAAGATTAACGTAAAACTATTAGGGCCAGGATAAGTAGAACCCTTCTTTATGGATTGTTTGATGCAGTTGCCTTTCAGACACATTCTGTTCTACTATTAAAGAATGTCTGGTTTTTATTCAACTTTAGGTGATTGTGACTAAGACATTGCCTAGTATATACTAGTGGTTCAATTGATATTAATTGGGATTAACTATTGATAGTCCTATAATCATCAATGATTAAAATATATTAATAAAAAAGCACAACACAGAGAAAAATTATTAGGGGAAATAAACCAGAAGTCTCTCTATTATTCAGAGAAGCAAAACATACAAAAATATTGAGTACAGTAAAGATTCATAATTCTCATGGTTTTGGGGTTTTTTTTAATTAAATTTATGAGAGACCATTGATTTGAACTGAGATCATACACTAGGCCCTGACAGACCAACCCAAAATAGAGTCACTCATGCTAAGATTCCGCATCACCAAACTGAAACCTAAGTTGTTTACTTCTAAGATCTGATCTAAGTAATCAAATAGTCCAATCCCCAAACAGTTTTCAAAAAAAACAAAAGAGATTTACAGCAACCAATCAAATGAGGTCAGTCTACTTAAGCTGCCATGATAAGAACGTCCTTTCTACTTTGACCCACACAAGTAAAGTAAACTGAAGTAACCTGATGTTAACCAATCTGCTTTTGGCACCATGACTTGTCCTTGCCCCTACTCAAATTGCCTTACAAAACCCACTGTTCTGCCACTCCTGATGGAGCTTCTACCTATTTTGTAGACTGGATGCTGCCCAATGCATGAATTTTTCATAAAAGCCAATTACATCTTTAAAATTCAATTCGGTGAAATTTTGTTCTTTTTTTTTCAGAGACAGAGTCTCACTTTGTCACCCTTGGTAGAGTGCTATGGTATCACAGCTCACAGTAACCTCCAACACTTGGACTTAAGCAATTCTCTTGCCTCAGCCTCCTGAATAGCTAGAAATTTCATTTTTTGACAATTCCCCACACATGTATCAGATATATCATACTTGCTCTGTAGGACTGAAACTCTAATTAAAAGCCAAGATCTTTCATGAATAAGAGAACATTTTAATGTAACTATCTTGTAATGATTGCTTGAAGTAACATTAAATATTACTCTTATATCTGTAACAAGTATATTTAGAAATGTATGTGGATTCTTTGCATGAATTTATTAGTAGATCAATATTAATAAGCACATTTGTGGTTTTTAAAAAAAAAAAGAAAAAACATTTATTCAGAGGTGCTGAGATTTTGTGACTGAGAAAGAACAATTTCAAGTGTGGTTTTTCCAAACTTAAATCTCCTGAATGGCACATCTCTATCTGAATGCTGCCAGTGACAAGAAACTTACTTCTTTCCAGGGTGTTCACAATTAAATCACTATAACCCAGCTGAAGTCTGCATTTTATATCTCTCACCATTGCTTTTAATGGGGTATATGACATACCACCCAAAATATAGTACCTTTTCATTTGAAGGAGAGGTAGAAGCAAGAAGTACTCTCTAACCTTCCCCATTCTTTTCCTTGGAAGCAGGTCGTAAAATGATTATCTGACTTTTCTCTGAAGTAGGTCATAAAGTCTTCATTCCAGAGGTATCCATCCTATACCCAGAAAAAAAGAAATGTCCTTAGCCTTAAAGACACAGAGAATTAAGAAGGATCTGAATAAACAAGCCTTGCTAAGTTTAGTACTGCTTATTACCACTACGTCTTACCCTTTTGTCCTTCAATCATATTAATATTTCCCCACAACTATGTCCTTTTCATGAAACCCAAACATAAAAATATCAAGTTTACATGTGTCTCTGTTTCTTCATTTCTGAAGGCTCCCACATCATAAAATTTATTAAATAGATCTGTATGCTTTTCCCTTATTAATCTCTCTTTTTTATAAGAGCCTCATCCATGAGTGTAAGATAGAACAAAAGATGTTTTCTTTGCCTTACACTCTTAATTCTTGTCTTTAAAAACATAGATAATAAGTTGAGTCCCCTTACCAAATTTGTGGGAGGCAAGCATGCTGAATTCCTCACAGACCTTTCAACTTAGGATAACATGCCCAGTCAGGGGAATGGCTACGTGACTGTCCCTGCATGGGGATCCAGCAGTACAGGCAGCTAAGTTAGGATTGTTAAGATAGCTCAAAGGGACGAAACTTGTTTTCTCCATTTCTCTTCTCCCTGTATATATTATCTGTCCACTTCAGCTATTCTATTACCCTGTGTCCCTGTTTACCCTTTACCCAACTTTCCTGGGGGCTATAATCTCCCCTCTCTTCTGTTTAACTTTGCTGACTACTGACTCTGCGCATTCTTACACGTATACTCTGTTATGTACCCAATAAAAAGACTCCTGAGAAGTAGGAAAGTTTGCTGCATTGTTTTCAGGCAACTGCTTGACACATGAAACAATGCATGTCTTTACAGGCCTCCAGGTTATATGGACTAAGTTTGGTGAAATGCTTTGTGATTTCCCCAGCACCATCTTCCTTGCTGACCACTGTCCCAGGTTGACGTCTACTAGACTCCCAACACAAATTAAGTCCTTCAGGTGTTAGACAAAACCCTCATAACTCCATTGTGCTATGTATCATAATTTACTGTAATTGCTGTTAAATCTCCACCACTAGATGTTAAGCTATGTGGACAGAGCCATGTTGGTTTTCTTCATAGCAACATCTTTCAGCACAGTGCTCAGGACACAATTGTAATTTGCACAATATTTTTTAGATGAATAAATATTTAATTTATTGAATTGAGGCAAGAAAGTAGCAGTCATGCTAGTTTTTTCTTATTTATTTTATTCTTATTTTTCAGACAAAGACTTGCCCTGTCACCTGGGTTACAGTACAATGGCATCATGATAGCTCATTGCAACCTCAAACTCCTAGGCCTAAGTGATCCTCTTGCCTCCGCCTCCCAAGTAGCTGGAAATGTATACATCCTCCACCACACCCAAGTAATTTTTCTGTTTATTTTTTTGTTTGTTTGTTTTCTCACTCTTGCTCAGGCTGATCTTGAACTCCTGGCCTCAAGCAATCCTCCTGCCTTGGCTTCCCAAAGTGCTGGGACTATAGGTATTAGCCATCACCCAAGCCTTGATTGTTTTTAACTCTTTTTTTTTTTTTTAAATCATCCTTTAGTCTCTTTCCCTAGATGAATATATCACTGAAACAAACTTACACATGTACTGTTAAATGAAGCAGGTTGGAGTGCTCTGAATTAACTTGAGTATTGCAAAATATTAAACCAGTAAGTCATTTTAGGATTTGAATTCCCAATCAGACTTTTTGATTTATAAGAACTGTGGAAATACATTTAAATCACCAGATGACTTTAAACCAAAAATCATAAGTAATAGTTGTTTATCCTCATGGTCAAAACAAATCTATACATTGTTTTTCCGAAAATTGAACTAAGCCTCTATTGCATCTGGTGACTTTCTTGAAAGAAGCTGCCAAGTTGGTGACAGATAACATTAGCTTTTAACAATTCATCCACTGTATTTGACTTCAGGAGAAAAACCCCTGCCCTATATGCATACTTTTAGGTTTAACAATGACCAATGACCCTGAAGGAGCTAAGGAATGCCCCAAATGTGACTCCTTGGTATAAAGCATATTTTGAATTAAAGGCCATTTATGATCAGGAAGCATTGAAAGAGGCCTTTCCTCTATCTACATAAAACCAGAATAACCAGATTGAGAATCAAAAGGGGCTGCTGACTTCCTTATAACAGGCTAATAGGAAAAACTCCTGCCCCAGGGTCATTTGAAGCAAGATACTTGTCTCTCAGATTAACCTACCAATCTGTTTCCACCCATCTACACAATTCCCCCTTAGAAACCACTTGCTGCACTTATACTTTCCACATTCTCCTCCCTCCCTTCCAAAAGGCATCTATAAAAGTCTCAGACCATTCCTGAGACTTTAGATAATCATTCTTGTGGTTCCGTGGATGCACATGGTTTCCAGAAATGAACCTTTCTCAAGAAGGAGAGAAGGAAGATGGCAGCTGAGTGACAGCTTCCCTGAAACTGGGCACGGAGAGGTTAGAGAGAGAAGACTCCAGGCATCTTTGGCCAGTGGGATCTGCCTATAATCATCCGTTTGAGGATACAGGGAGCCAGGAAGGGATTTCTGGACCCCAAAAGGAGGACAAAAACAGTGGAAAACTGGCAAGTGGTTGTGTGTGTTCAATTGACCTAATCACGCCAGCAACTGTAAGTACAAGCAGCAATGAGACCGCAAACCAGAAAGGCCTCACCTGTGAACTGTTTTGGTGCTCTTGGACTTGGCACTCAGTTGAACTGCCTTGGGGAGAGCTTGAGAAGGAGTGTGGAGAACTTTGGGCCCCAGTGTGAAGAATTGTCTAGGGCCCCAAACTGAGCCACTGAGCCGGGCACAGGAAGCCATTATGAAAGAACTGCCCCAGCAAGCTCCACCCTCAGGGTCCCAGAGCAAGGATCGGGCAGGACAGAGTAACCTAGTGACTAAGGAACCTAAAGGCGGGGACTGAGCAGCCTTACAGCCTTAAGCCTAAGGGGCAGAGTGAGGCAGTTTTGGCACACTGGAGCTTTGGGCTATTGCCCTGGGTAGAGTGCTGTGACATCACAGCTCATAGCAACCTCAAACTCCTGGGCTTGGTGCCGCCCAGACCTCCATAAGAGCTGTGCAGTGACCCCCGACAAGTGACCTGCACCCACCGGGCCTCTGCATTCCCTGACCAGGAACTGTGGGAGCCACACAACCCTGCGTCCTCCCTCCAGTGTCCTCCCAGCCTCCACACTAGCCCGTTCATCTGGCCAGGGACTCTGGTAGCTGCATGCCCTCTGGAGCCCTCCCTGCCTCTGCACAGAGCCCTTCTCCTGGCCAAAGACTGCTAGAGCCTTGGGTTCTCTGTGCCAAAGTCACTGGGCACCAGAAACTCCCAGAATCATGCGCAACACACCCAGCCATGTTGCTGGATCTGGCTGTGTTACTCACCAGAGATGCTTCCACAACCAGAACTCCCTAGCTAGAGCAGCCCCAGAGGAACTACACAGGGTCACTCCCTAAAAATATCCAGCAACAATAGAGTGACCCCGCTAGGGTCTAATCTTGGAGAGACACCTCTCCAACTCTGAGGATGGTCAGAGGCAACGGTGAAAAACAATCATGAGGTAAAATCAACAGAAAAACTGTGGAAATATGAATAATCAGAGTAGATCAACTTCCAAAAGGATCAATGGGGCAGAAACAGCACAAGATCCCATGCACAAACAAATAGCTGAGATGTCAGAAATTGAATTCAAGATCTGGATAGCAAATAAAATTGAATTAGAATTCCAAAAGTTATCTCAAGAATTCAACAGATTCAAAGACCAAATGATGAAAGATTTTGACACACTGAGACAAGAAGTTGCATCCCTCAAAGATCTGAGAAACATAGTAGAATCCCTCAGTAACAGAATGGAGCAAGCAGAAGAAAGGATTTCTGACATTGAAGACAAAGCTTTCCAATGCTCCCAAACCCTCAAAAAAGATGAAAAATGGAGAGCAAAAACAGACCACTCTCTCAGAGATCTCTGGGATAATTCAAAGAAAACCAATATTCGTCTTATAGGGATCCCTGAAAGTGACAAAGTGGCTTCACAAGGCACAGAGGCTCTTCTCCATGAGATTATGAAGGAGACGTTTCCAGATATGCCAAGATATTCTGAAATTCAAATAGCAGATAGTTTCAGAACTCCAGCATGACTCAACCCAAATAGGACATCCCCCAGACAAATCATAATCAATTTCACTAAAGTTAATATGAAAAAAAACATTCTGAAAGCTGCCAGATGAAAGAAAAACATTACTTACAAGTGGAAGAATATTAGAATGACTGCAGATCTCTCTGCTGAAACCTTTCAAGCTAGAAGAAGATGGTCATTGACTTTTAATCTCCTAAAACAAAATAACTTTCAACCCAGGATCCAGTACCCAGATAAACTGAGCTTCATTTATGACGGAGAAATTAAATACTTCAACGACATTCAAATGTTGAAGAAATTTGCCACAAATAAACAAGCTCTCCAGAACATTCTTAAACCTAACCTCCATAAAGACCAGCGTAATTCTCCACCACAAAAGTAAACCAACCCAAAACATTTTTGATCAAATTTCAACTTCCACAGTTGCAAAAGGATTAAAAATGTCCACCGGACTCTCGAAAGGCTTATTAATATTGCCAATTAAACCATTGTGAATGGTTTAAATTGTCCTCTAAAGAGGCACAGGTTGGCTGACTGGATACAAAAACTCAATCCAGATATCTGCCGCATCCAAGAATCACATCTTACATTAAAAGACAAACATAGACTCAAAGTGAAGGAATGGTCATCTATATTCCAGGCAAATGGAAAGCAGAAAAAAACAGGCATTGTAATCCTGTTCGCAGACGCAATAGGCTTTAAACCAACCAAAATAATTAAGAATAAAAATGGACACTTTATATTTGTTAAAGGTAATATGCAATATGATGAGATCTCAATTATTAATATTTATGCACCCAACCACAATGCACCTCAATTTATAAAAGAAACTCTAACAGACATGAACAACTCGATTTCCTCCACTTCCATAGTAATTGGAGACTTTAACACCCCTTTAGCAGTGCTGGATAGATCCTCCAAAAAGAAGCTAAGCAAAGAAATTTTAGATTTAAACTCAACCATTAAACATCTGGACTTAACAGACATCTACAGAACATTTCATCCCAACAAAACTGAATACACATTCTTCTCA
>CAUYPK010059321.1:0-16711 GCA_963574355.1 Loris lydekkerianus | reverse complement strand
ATTTAATCTTTGACAAGCCAATTAAAAACATTCAGTGGGGAAAAGATTCCCTATTTAACAAACGGTGCTGGGTGAACTGGCTGGCAACCTGCAGAAGACTGAAACTGGACCCACACCTTTCACCATTAACTAAGATAGACTCTCAATGGATTAAAGATTTAAACTTAAGACACAAAACTATAAAAATACTAGAAGAGAGTACAGGGAAAACCTTTGAAGAAATCAGCCTGGGCGAGTATTTTATGAGGAAGACCCCCTGGGCAATTGAAGCAGCTTCAAAAATACACTACTGGGACCTGATCAAACTAAAAAGCTTCTGCACAGCCAAGAACACAGTAAGTAAAGCAAGCAAACAGCCCTCAGAATGGGAGAAGATATTTTCAGGTTATGTCTCCGACAAAGGTTTAATAACCAGAATCCACAGAGAACTCAAACATATAAGCAAGAAAAGAACAAGTGACCCCATCGCAGGCTGGGCAAGGGATTTGAAGAGAAAATTCTCTGAAGAAGATAGGCGCGCGGCCTACAGCTCATCATTTTTAATCATCAGAGAAATGCAAATCAAAACTACTTTGAGATAACATCTAACTCTAGTAAGATTAGCCTACATCACAAAATCCCAAGATCAGAGATGTTGGCGTGGATGTGGAGAAAAGGGAACACTGCTGCACTGCTGGTGGGAATGCAAATTAATACATTCCTTTTGGAAAGATGTTTGGAGAACACTTAGAGATCTAAAAATAGATCTAGTATTCAATCCTATAATTCCTCTACTAGGCATATACCCAGAAGACCAAAAATCACACCACAACAAAGATATTTGTACCAGAATGTTTATTGCAGCCCTATTCATAATTGCTAAGTCATGGAAAAAACCCAAGTACCCATAGATCCAAGAATGGATTAATAAATTGTAGTATATGTACACCATGGAATATTATGCAGCCTTAAAGAAAGATGGAGACTTTACCTCTTTCATGTTTACATGGATGGAGCTGGAACATATTCTTCTTAGTAAAGTATCCCAAGAATGCAAGAAAGAACATCCAATGTACTCAGCCCTACTATGAAACTAATTTATGGCTTTCACATGAAAACTATAACCCAGTTACAACCTAAGAATAGGGAAAAGGGGGAAGGGGAGGGGAGGGAGGGGGAAGGTGGGCAGAGGGAGGGGGTTGGTGGGATTACACCTGCGGTGCATCTTTCAAGGGTATGTGTGAAACTTAGTAAATGTGGAATGTAAATGTCTTAGCACAATAACTAGGAAAATGCCAGGAAGGCTATGTTAACCAGTGTGATGAAAATGTGTCAAACGATCTATGAAACTAGTGTATGGTGCCCCATAATCACATTAATGTACACAGCTATGATTTAATAAAAAACAAAAAACAAACAAACAAAAAAAACAAATGCTATTATTAATATATGCCAGTGACCTAATACTCTGCACCTTTAAGGTGAGGACAGCAATACATTGAGCACAGGGTCACCGAGAGCGTTAAATGAGTCAGTGCACCTGTGCTGACAGTCAAAGGTGCAGGGAAGATGTTCTTCAAAGGCAAGGAGCAGCACAGGCGACAGCACATCTGAGAAAAAGACGTGTCCCTTAAGTACTACAGTGGCTGGAATACGGGGCTGGAAATGCATTGAAGACCAAGTAACCGGGCCTGTGCAGGTTTGGACCCCATGGAGATGCAATAACAATTTACAATAAACAGGGTAGGAGTGCAGACTGGAAAAGAGAGACCCACGCAGGGACAACAGGCCACTGTCATCACCTTGGAAAGGTCACGAGAATGCGAATGAGACAAGAAATGAATTAAATGAATGTAAAGACAGACCTTACACAACATGGGACTAACGGACTAAATGGGAGACTAAGAAGAGCAAGGAAATCTGGATTCTATTGCCAAACCTGTGCGATACTTGAGAGTCTTCAGAGAAATAGGGCAAACTATTTTATTTCCATTTTCTGAATCATAAAACGAGCTAGTAACACTTTTTGCTTAACAACCTCATAGACTTTTTAAATGGTCCGGTTATTACGCAACATTTGGGCGCTGGCCTGGCTCACCAGAGGAACACCTTCTCTTCCTTACCATATGACACTTTAACATCTGTAATCAGAGGCAATATTACTAACCTAGGTACAAACTTACAGGTCCCTTTAATCTGACAAAATGTAGAAATCAAACAAGCCTTGGGAGCTCTGTATAAAAGGATCCCACACAGATCCTGAAGCTTTAAGAACTAGATTACAAATTCAAAGTGTAAGTCACATGCCCACTTTCTACTTTTCCAGGGTGAAAACCTTCCTTCTGAGCCAGCCAGTCTGCTCTCAGTTGAGCCTTAACATATGTAAGAGACAGAATACAACATGCTTCTTTGACTTCAGACAGATCTCTACAAATCTCAGGAAGGACCTGATAGTGATCTAAGCCAGGTATATATGCCATTGAAGTCAGGAGGTTGTCCTGTTAATATACACTGTCAAACAGGGTATTAAGTCTACAAAGATTATCCCAAAGTACAGAAAGAATACTGGATTAGTATTCAGGAAACCTGCCTTTAATTCTGTGGCAGGTCACTTCACCTCTCTGGGTTTTAGTTTTCATTTATAAAATGAATTGAAAGGCGTAAGTCAAGGTTAGTCCTTCTGATAAGATCTCAGGCTCAATTAGCAATTTCTTCCTATAAGACAGAACTCCTGTTATCCTGACAGATACCATGGAAGGTTCTTCCTGGTTATGACGGACAACCCCTAAGGAGTCCCTGTGAAGAGCAAATCAGCATCTACATCTTCTGTCTTTAGAGAAGAAATTGCTTTTATGTGATTTATTCTATCTATATACCTACAAATAATACAACTACCTACAATGTGGTTTTTCTTAGATGTCTATTTCTCCATTATATAAAATATGGGTAGTCTGAAGAATTTGCATTGGTAGAGAAAGGATTAACTCAGAGCCAATATAACAGCTTTAAGTGATAACCAAGCAAATCCCTGTCTAGTAAACATTTCATGTACAGGATGAAAACCTTTAGTCTTTGTGTCCAAGCAACAGTAACAGATAGACAGACAGACAGACAGATGGATGCCTGGAACTTAAGTGAGCTAGATTTTTCCAAAAGTTTACTTTAACAGAAACTTGGAATGAAGGAAATCTGGGCTCTAAGGCACAATAAAGACATTGGCTTTGAAGACAGACAAGACCAGATTCAAGGCCCAACTCCGTTACTCATTAGCTGCAGGTGTCTGATGGAATTACTCAACCTAAACGGATGTATCCCATGTACCAACCTTGCAGAATTGTTATAAGGATCAAGTTAGGGAGAGTATATAAAATTACTGACACTTAAATGTTAGCTCAATAAATGTATTAGCATCCATCCCTCCTCCATATCCCTCGCAATCTAAGCCTTCTTACAACGTAATGCATCTCCCAAGCACCTCATAGTGATTCATGCACCTATTTCTCAACCATCTTGGATACTGGTAAGCCATCTGAGGTTTCCTCCAGACAGCTTTATTTATCTCTACAGAAGAGGGAGGAAGGTGTTTTGGGGGCTTTTTCTCAATGTTGCAGATTCCTAAATGTAACAGTATTTGTCTAAGGTGATAATTTTAATTTTTTAAAAATACAACTATTCTGCTATACTAAATCTTTCTGAATCCTAAAAGACCCTGCTATAGTATCTTATGGATACAGACAAGTTTTATTGAATTAAAGTCTGCATAAAACAAGCCCAATAGCCAAAAATGAGCTTATGTATTTCAAGAGTTTTGTTTTATCAACAATGATTAGAAAAGCTTGACAGTCTGTTTTGATTTCCTTTGCAGCGTCTCCAACACGCTCATGTTGGAGATGAAGCTCTTCCCGGAGCTCCACCACTCCCTGCTGTCTCACCCCGTGACAGTATAGAAATGCAAGGGAGATTCAGCTCAGTGAATGATCTTTATCACTGTTGAAATAATATAGAAATAGCTAGAAAAGAAGAACTGCATAGAGCAAGTATAATTTTTTCACAAATTAAAAACTCTAAGATAATATAGCATATATGCAAAAGTTACCTCATTTAGATTAAATTTTATTAAAGATACTAATAAGTATCTTGTTGACAGAGCATCTGAAATTATGAAACAATTACAGTAATAATGATAATAACAGCAGCACACCACTATCAGTAGCTTTCATTTGTAGAGGACTGTTATGTGCCAGATGCTGTGAGAGGCATTTCACATACAACTCATTTCCTCTACAGGACAACCCTAAACACTTACCCCATGTGACAGACCAGGACATGAGGATACTGCAAGGTGAAGGATTCTGTTCAAGGTCATACAGTTAGTAAGGAGTTATCTGGACCACATTTGTTAGATTTCAAGTCCCACACGCTTTCCACTGTGTTTAAGAAAGGTAGTTGCATAAGTAAATATTGTCCAAAAACTTGTCAGATTTGGAAAATCTCTAGGAATAAGTGCTGTTATCATTCACTATGAATGTCTAAAACCTGAAGCAAGAGCACAAGGTCTCAGAAATCAGAGTCATGATAGCTAAGGATCATCCACGTTGTTATAAAAGTGTTCAAAAACTAAAAAGTAGATTCAGAATTTGATGAATTGAGTGTAACTTGTGTTATAATGTGTTTGTCTGCAAATTAAATTAGCATGTTTGTAAATTAAACAAGAGAGTTTACCACCTTTTTCTTGTTCTAGATTTTAAAACTTTACTTTTTCTTGAGATTTTTATCAGAAGAGAAAAAAATTAACATACAAAGCAGAAAATTTTCCAAAATAAGTAAAAAAAATTTTATTTTGAATCTTGTGGGACCCTAGTCTTTTAAAAAAATTAGGGAGAAAGGTCGCAGTGCATCACAGAACGCAGCTCTGCTTACCCTGTGACAGGCAGGTCTGAAGGCAGAGAGGGCTGCCGGCTACGTGCCAATAACAGTCCTGTGGAAAACTCTTTTCTCAATGTCTTCTTTTGTAGTTAAGAAGACTGACTCTCCCCAGCCCCATCATCATTGCATTTTTTTCTTGCAGAAACACATCAGTGTTCGTGGTCTGAAGTTTTATATGAAGTCATTAATCTTAAATTTGATCTACCTTTCTCAGGCAAAGAATCAAATATTCAAGGCCCCAGGAGCCACCACAGAACTACACTGGAATCTGACGTCTGAACAAATTAACTTACCAATAAAACATAAAAATAAACTCAGGTATGAAATCATCTGTGTAACTACTTGTTCTGTCATCCATAATTTAAAAAATGTACTCACCGTAAAAAGTGAGGTACCCAAAGAGCGCAGATATAAAATAAATGAGAAAACTTAAAGCGATTGCTGTATTGGTCACATTTTGCATTCTTTTCTTTGAAGGGCTAAAAGATAAAAATGGTAAAAGCAGAATCAGTGACCTACATTACATCTAAAGAAACAAATATCCCCCAAGCTAGTCAAGGGGACTTCTAGTCCATCAATAACGGTATACTAGAATTCTACATAAATCCCACGAAGAAATCTCAGTCACACAGGGAGTGGAGGTGACAATGGAGTGACAGCTACCAGAGGAGGGAATAAAGAGAGGTTGGTTAAGGGGCACCATGCTAATTAGGCAGAAGAAATAAGTTCTAATGTTTATTAGCAGAGTAGTGTGATTACAGTTAACAATAATCTATTATGTATTTCAACTTGGCCACAAGAGAGGACTTAGAATGGACTCACACTCTGTGATGAGACCCTGAACACGCTGTCTCAATCAGTATACATTCTACACATGTAACCAAATTTCACAGGTGCACAGGGTGGCCATAAAGTTCATGTGCAATTTAAAATAGACAGCACTTTAACTTGCACACAAACTTTATGGCCACCCCGTATTTGCAGTATGTACAAGTATAATGTATCAAATAAATAAATGAACATTTAATAAAAGACATCAGTATACGAACATTACACTTCTAGGAAACACTCTCATCGTGTACAGAACTAACCCTTGGTTGTTCTGTTTTGTTTTAAACTAACACTTAGAATACACTGATAGGAGGAAAGGATTCACAGAGGAAAACGTCATTCAGCCAGAAAGCCCTAGAGGTAAAAGGACATACAACACATTTAAAATAGTCTAGGGTTCTATGATACCTTTGAAGTTCACAGTATATGGGCAACACTGAGGTATGACAGAGAAAGGAGAAAGCCATGGTTGGTACGGCATAAGCACTCTGGAAGAAAAATTTTAAAAGACAATATTATTAAATGTTGCCTATTGAAACCACTTCTTCATTTGACAACAAACTCAATTTTTTAGGAAATCAATTTGATTAAATTTATTTCATCGTTCACAAGTCATGTCTCTTTTTTTTCCATAAGTCATCTCTTTATAAAATAGGATTTTCTTTTTTTTTAAGAGAGACACTCCTATGGTCACCAGCCAAATGTTCCACTCGCCAGCTGGCTTGCTGGGCTCTCCAGAGTACTTTCCAAACCACGCTGCTTTTATTACAATCACTGCTTCTTCTATATTAGGTAGGTAAGATTAAACAAACTTAGGTAAGGTAAATGATATTTAGGTAAGATAAAAATAACATTTTAGAAATATTATTATAATTGTCTTTCCCAATGAATGCACAATTTAAATACAACTTACTACCCTAAGAAGCAATTACAGTTAATACTTTCAAAACTTGTTTTCACCAACTCCATCCAATGGGATACTGAGAATGAGTCGTACTGTAGCATTGCCAGTGTCTTTGATTAAGATGCCTTTCAGTGGGAATGAACATCACTCACCAAGACCTACAAACTCTCAAAAGATCCAATGGGCTACATAAGTGTAGTGGTTTGTTTTGTTCTTATTATTAGAATACTTAAAACGAGCCAGAGGAAATTACAAAGCAAAAACAGTGACAATCTAAATGGAAATACCATCTTTACCAAATGGATAATGGTGGTTTATTTTCACTTTTCTGCTCTAAAAAAAATTTCCCCTTAACTAATTTTAGTCTCTTCAACAAAAGAAGTTCCAGATGATGAAGACTTATCTTGAGACATAATGCCTAGACTCCTAAAATATCTAATGGAGGCCAGGAGGAAGGAGCCTGTAGTATTTCCTGAGGCTGGAGTAGGGGAATGACAGTTTAATTCACAAAGTCTCTTTCCTGGCTTGTCAATTATTCCACCTGCATCTTTAAGGTGCACGGAGGTATTTACCATGTAAGAGATGTGGTAACCTCCCTTGCGGAGCCAGAGAGATACTTCTCATTTAAAACCTGGAGATAAAAATGAAAATTCTGCATAGAGAAGTAACCGCATAGAGAAGTAACCACACTAACATTCGATGCTAACACAGTGAGAGGAAGAGGGTCTAGCACGCGGAATCCACCAAACAGCGTCTCAGCAGCATCAGAACCAGCAGAAAGAGGAAGCAGCGGCAGCAGCTGGGCAGGCTGAGCTCTTCCGGGTTGGGAAAGCAGAGGCCGTCCCGATCACAGTACTCATGTCCTCTGCTGATGCTCGGGAGCCCTTGCAGGCATTTCCAGCGTCCCAGGACTCTTAGAGAAGGCAAAGGGATTTCCTCTTCTAGTCTCTGCTCCAGACGTCATAAATTTCAACTTTGGAATGTTGGCCAGAAGACCTATTGGCAGTGCTCAATCACTGGTCCACTGATGAAGCTGTTTAGCTACAGACCAAGGTTCTACTCACAGGGGAGGAGTTTTTGATATAATTGGCTATTTAGCTTTACAAGTCCAGAGGGCAACAGGAAGTCTGTATCCACAGAGGAGCTTATTGGCCAGACCAGACATTCGGTAAATCTGTTCTTTTAGGCAGAAGCCCATTTAAAACAGGCTCCATTTAAAGGCATGCCAAGAAAAAAAAGGTGGCTGTTTCATAATGGGCCACCCTGTGTTAAATAATAGTATTCTTCTGGTTGGCAATCCTATACTTAGCACTTTCATGAAAATTAATTAGTTACAGGTACAAAGACCTCAGAGACCCTGTTACACAAACCTCTTAAAACTTGAAATGTGAAAAATCAACCCAAAGTATCTGTTAATAACTTACACACCTCTTTGGAGAAACGAAAGAGCTCTGGTTTACAGTCATCTGTAGCATTTGGAATCTGTTTAAGAGTATTGAGGGGAAAAAGAAAAACCAACAGCCATTAAAATTCAAAATACCTCAACAAAAATGATGCATTTATTATTACTAGGTTTTTAAATCAAAATATTTCAAAACAAAGTTCCAAAATGCAATATAGCTATTACTTGTTCATTAGGAAAAAAGAATCATTATTCTAGTTTTAAGAAAATTTTTAGTTTAAAATAAAAGGTAGAAATCGTAAAGAAATAAAGGCTAGTACCTGGAAGCATTCCTTTAAGTGATTTGACACCAGAGGACAAGGGATCGACCATTTTTTAATTATTATCTGCAAAAATAAAGAGAATCAGCACTCAGATTATTTCCTATAAAATTAATAAGAAATTGACATAAAATAGGTCAGCATAATTAATCTAATGTCATACTAAGATGCTAACAGAAGATCGTTGGTTATATAATTTTTCCCAGTTAGAATGGGGTTATCCTTTAACAGGGTCACCGGTGGTGGAGGGTGGAGATGTATGGTGGGGACACAGGGGGCTCGTGTGCTCATCCATTTAGTAAGGACTGACAATACTCGTCAACTTGCAAAACCAACAGCATCCACGTATGTTTTTTGAAAGTGCAACTCAAAATAGAAACATGATATTTTTAGTAACAGTTTTATAAAATACAGTCATTTATGAACCTGGTCTCAGGAGTGGACAGAGAAATACAGAGGGTGCCAAAAAATGCATACAGATTTTAAGAAAGGAAAAAACTGCATTAAATTTGTTATACTCAATATACATCAAAAGTGTTTGTTACCTTGGATCTTGTATCTCCTGTACATGGGTCATTGTGAAAGTTTGAGATACACAATCAAGAAATGTAAAGCCTGCAAGGACAGAAACAAACGTCCTCCCTGCAACGCCCACAAGCAGAGCAAGCTGCCTGTGCACAGGCAGATCAATCCCCAAGGACACTGCCGACTGCTGCTCGCAAGTGAAATACTGGACTGTAACACAGCCTGTCTCAAATCTTTCATAGTGATCTATGTAATCACGGAAGTCAAACGTGGCTTAAGCAATAAAATTTTAATACTGTTCTATCTTTCCTTAAAATCTGTATACATTTTTTTGGCACCCTCTGTATTAACAGCAGTTTGGGGGACGGTCACAGGCAGAAATAAACAGACCTTATGCCAGTGGTTCTCAACCGTAAAATTATTTTCATTGTTCTAGCAAAGAAATTTTATGGTTGGGGGTCACCACAACCTGAGGAACTGTATTAAAGGGTCGTGGCATTAGGAAGGCTGAGAACCTCTGCCTTATGCAAAGGGGGAGCTCAGGGGTTTCTGATGGATGTGTAAGTGCTGCTCCTGCTTACTGTTACAGGTTTATTTTATTTTATTTATTTTTATTTATTTATTTTTTTGCCATATGTGGAGAAAGCTGGCTCGAGTAAGAGCATGCAACTAGGGAACTTTAGCTGGTAAAATAAATTTTTAAAAACACTGAAGGACATCCAGAGGGATGCTGTTTCCCAGAATGAATCAATGAAAATGTTTCAGGACTCTCCTCTTAATTGTGGCCATCTTGCTCCTAGCCCCACAGTTGTGGCTGTGTCAACATTACCTTTGTTGCCTGGCTCTCAGGGCACATAATTACTCAGTAAACGTTTGCTCCAGGCTGAATCCAAATGGGCACGGGAGAATAAAGGAAGGATTTGTCCGTTGCAAGAGACCAAGGAGTAAACACTATTCTCATTCTCATTGGGTATTTACCTTGTTTGGGATTTTTCATTAATTAAATCAAAAATGTATACAGTTACAGAACAAATCTAAAGAAAACATTTTTAGGAGTAAGTTTATGAGTGAAGTAAAGAATCATTCTTAATTAAAGATCTCACCCCAAAACTTGATTGTATAAGGAAAACTGGGCAAGTTGCTTTGAATTATGAAGTTTTCAATAGGAAATAAAACTAGTCAACTTACCACATGAAGAGGAAAGAACATAATCAAAAGCAATAATCTTTTAAAAAAATTTTTCTGATAAATTCTCAATTAAAAAAAAAAAAGGACCAGGGTAGGACCAGGCAGAAGCTGGAGAATCAACAAGGCTGCTCCTGGTCTCTTTTTCAGCCCTGCTGAAACTGCTCCAAACCCAGTCCCCCACTTTTCTCCCTTCCTACATCCTGGGGATGTCGGCAGAAATAGTCATGACTTGAGTACCTGCTGTGTACCGGGTACCGTGTTATCAGCGGTTATTTCTCCGTAAATCTCAACCTCCAGCTTGCATGGTGGTATCGGGTGGACAGAGAGAACTGCCCACAGACAGGAAGTACAGAGTGGGAAGAGATGCAGTGGGAAAGAGAGAAGATTAACAGGGAGAGAGGATAACCCCGGGGGTTAGAAAGACAAAAGGAAAAGGGAGACTAAAAATACGTGTTTACTTGTACCAACGACCTCCCTTAGCTCCCTACTAGATTGACGGATACTCACAGGAGCGTCCAGGTTAAATGTCCTTGCCCTCTGATGCCTACCACAGTGCTCAACAGAGGGGAAGCTTCTGACTAATATTCACTTAAATAGTTCCCTATTTTGATTAGTGACCTATTGAAATATTGTTTAGAATACTAATCTGTATTTAAGGCAGGACTTTTGGAAAGAATGACTATCACTTGTGTTCTAAAATGCACCAAAAAAGGTAAATTTACCCCAAAAGGTAAATCCATCTGGTTACCATCATTCTGAGCCACCAACAAAATTTTTTGTTAAAATTTTAGGTATTTTAGAGGGGTAAAATATTTATGTTAAAACTTTTTATGAAAATAAGAATCTGGGAAAACAGATAATAGGTTTTGATTTGCATTATTTGAAGAGTAAAATTAACAAAATAATAATTTTCCAGACGGGTATTTTAAAAATGTAATATAAATGTTATACATATTTACAAACATTTCTGACAAGAAGAAATCAATACAGAAACTGGTATCCTTCAAAAAATTCAGGGTTAGTTTCCTTTTCCTAACTGCTATGTATTCAAAAGTAACACTTAGAGAATCTGAAATAAATATGCCAATTAAAAAGAGCATTTTAAAAAGTATACAAAGAAGTTTTCATTGTCCATTGCAGAGCACACTGTGCTCACAGGTAAGAATCTGAGCAGATGTTTATAAGGCGTTACGATAACACGCAGAATCAGGGTATTACATCCATACGACGGCTACAGAGAAATCTGCATTGAATTAAAGAGTTTTTGCCATGACAAAAACAAAAACTACGGCAGACGTAGTATATGAGTACATTTCACCTGCTTCAAGCTATTGGTTATGAAAACTGAATTAATCCTACCTATGCAATGCTTGGACTGCCAATTATCTGCTGAGAGAAAATTCAACCTATTATCTCTATGCTACACTGCTCCTCTTTAACACCCTTAGGTTCATCTGTGCATGCAGGCCACTCCTAACCGTGTCTCTTGATAATCAAATTATAATGAAAATATTTACTGTTTCCCTCTTCAGTATGAAGCCTACCAAGTGTACATTTCATTCACTTATTTGTAAGATACAAATCGGACAATTGGGGAAGGAGAAGGAATGATTTCAATGTTGATGAATTCAACAAATGATTAAATTCAAACACTTAAATATTTTTAGTTTTAAGAGCATTCATTACATTACAAACACTTGCATACACTAAAATCAGGTTGGCTTCCACTTTCTTTAAATAATTTAAAATTGTTTTATCCTTATGTTTCAGAAATAGTTTAGCCCAAGTTAATTGTACTCGTGGTTGTTTTGACAGCTTTGAGACCTGGCTCTATAATAAGGCTTAACTACTGTCTAGATACACTGTCTTGCTCTGATGCATGACAGTTTTCTATCATTCATTTCTTAATAACAGAGAAGAATTCAACCAAGCTTATGAAAAGGCCATGTGGATATGCATATTCTTGGCAAGTTAAAAATGTTTAACACTACTTAAGGTTTGACATTTAGCTACTGACTATGGAATAAACTTCTGCACAAAGGGAAAAAAAGGGATTTTTAAACAATTTCACACAAAAAATGCTATCTTTAGGATGTTAAGATCTTTTTTGAAGGATTAAAAGGAAACAAATTCAAATACTCTTTTAAATTATTTTGTAATTTCTAAGTAAGTTAATTTTTTTTTTTTTTTTAGAGGCAGAGTCTCATTTTGTCATCCTTGGTAGAGTGCCATGACGTCACAGCTCACAGCAACCTCCAGCTCTTGGGCTTAGGTAATTCACTTGCCTCAGCCTCCCGAGTAGCTGGGGACTACAGGCGCCCGCCACAACGTGCGACTATTTTGTTGTTGTTATTGCAGTTTGGCCGGGGCTGGGTTTGAATCAGCCACCCTCAGTATATGGGGCCGGTGCCCTACTCACTGAGCCACAGGCGTCACCCAAGTAAGTTAAATTTGTTATCTGATACTTTCCTAAATTATAATACAAGTTAGTTAATTCAAAAATAAGAAATACATCCCAAATGTAAAGAAAAATATTTATTTGCAGTAGTGTCTTGATGAGAACTTAGCTATGCTGAATCAACCAGACCAGCAAAGAGAACCCAGGCCCCCAGTTCTCACTAGATCTCCTTAGTAGAGAAAGTCCCAGAGGCTCTGGTTTTGTCAATGGAACAAAGTTTCAAAATTAAGATGCATAGTATCAAACTGATTTTATAGATTACACCCAGGGTGATTCTTCATCTAATATCATACAGAAATAAACTGATAATACTTACACAAAGAACTACAGTCCTACCCAAAACAGTTTTAACAGAGTTGGTGTGCTCTGTCTCTAGTTAGCCACATGGGGTACTGAATTTGAAATGCTGCTCTAGCTAAGCCTCTTCAAAATAGATACAACAGAGGAAATCATTCTGTGGGAAAAAAATGCTTTTTAATAACAATGAAATAAAACGGAATATCCTTTCCAACACACCACAGTTAAAAGAAAAAAGGCATTAACATAGTAAGTCCAATTTTTGTGAGGAGATAAGCAATGCATTATATTTTAAACTTACCACAAGAGCAAAGAACACCATAAAGAAAAATGATAAACTACTTGTGTAGCCAAGAAAGCCTGTAAAATAACAGTAAAATAAAAAGCAATTTATAAGGAAAGTGATCTTAATGTACAACTAAAGCTATACATCTTGGGTATGTTTTCTATCACAGCACTTGGTATCTGGGGCTTAGGGCTCAGAATAACAACATTCCAACTATCTGTCACTGACCATTTGTGCGGCTCTGTACAGCAGAGTTGGGACTGGCTTACCACTAATGGTGCGCTGTAAGGAAAGGCTGCTCTTTAATGTTCCACTGTAAAAATTTTATTTTACTGGGGCAGACAAAACACTACTGCAACCAAGTAACAGGTTAAGTAGGCAGGACTGAAGCTGAACAACCTAAAATAAGTCCAAGTTTGAATCATTCTCAACCACCACCCTCTGCCAAAATGTGGTACTGTAAAATTTAAAAGCCCCTTAATATTTCTCTCCCTCCCACTTCCTGCACCCCCTTCCCTGCCTCCCTTTCTTTTTTCTAAATAAACTATGCACTCTTTTATAAAGACTTACCGATTTGGGGAAGAAGTGCAAGAGGGAATACAACACCAACACAAATGACTATTAGCAGCCTTTGTCCATCCAGGTACCAAGAGCTATTAGAAAAAGAGTTCTGTTTTAGGCCCAGGACCCCGTGTTTGTTCATGCTTATAACTACATTACAGCTACTCATTAGGAAAAGCCTTTAGCCTTTTGTTAAAATATTCTTGTGGATCCTATTAATTATTAATGAATTTACATGTAGAAAATGTATCAAAATGGCGAGATTTTCTACATGTAAATTCATCATTAATGAATTACCAAATATTTAAAAATAAATACCAAACCCCCCCCAAAATACCAAAATAAATACCAAAAAAAATTACCAAATATTTAAAAATAAGATAACAACGTTAGTGAGGGTGATGAAGTGTGCAGAAAAATGGTAAAAGTATAAACTATATATTTCTGGAAAGCAATTTGGCAGTAAATACACAGAACCTTCAAATAATTATATCCTTTAACACTTAGGAAGGTTATTAAAAAATAATCAGCAAGAAAAAAGATTTTTGTAAAAAGATGTTTATTGAAAACATTTAAAATAAAATTGAAAACCAACATCTCAGATTCTGGTGATTTTGAAATAATATAATTAATATTCAGTAAACATCAAATATGTGTAGGTATAACAAGATAATCTTTTCTTTCTTTCTTTCTTTTCTTTTTTTTTTTTTTTGAGACAGAGTCTCAAACTCACAGCTCGCAGCAGCCTCAAACTCCTGGGTTCAAGCAATCCTGCCTCAGCCTCCTGAGTACCTGGGACTATCGGTGACCACTGCAACACCCAACTAATTCATAAAAGAAGTACAACCAGTTAGCCGGGCGTTGTGGCGGGCGCTGACAGTCCCAGCTACTCGGGAGGCTGAGGCGAGAGAATCACCTTAAGCCCAAGAGCTGGAGGTTGCTGTGAGGCGGTGACAAAGTGAGACTCTGTCTCTTAAAAAAATAAATAAATAGAAAGAAGTACAACCAGTAAATATACATGAAGAAAATTCCAATTACTGGGACTAATTAAATAATGACATTAAACTAACAAAATGATTAAAAAATAATATTAAAGGATATGGCAAAATTAGATTTCATAGATTGTTAGTGATCTTGTCAACTACTACTGTCTTCTGAATGAAAACGGTAATAGGTAGCAAGAGTAAAAATGCAGTGGCAATCTAGTCTACGAAAATAATACAAAATAGAGAAAATTCTATATGCATTAAGCTGTTGAATACAACATTATTTATAATTTATTAAAAAGCTGGGGGGAACCCTATATGCCCTACATTAGAAAATATTTAGGTCAATAATGGCATACTCAAAAGAAATGTGATATATAGATTTTTGAAAAAGATAATCTAGTGAAATGGAAAATGATAATGTTATAAATTTAAAATACATGATTATTATATATGTAAAAGCTTTTCGGGAAAAATTGTTTTTTTCAAAAAAAAAAAAGGGAGGTTAATGATTAGGTTAGTGGTGGCATACAAATTCCTTGGCTTCTCTTGTACATCTGTAATGTAGCTATCATAGTTTTACACGGAAGCCTACGCACACACACACACACACACACACACACACACACGCCCGAGAGTAACAAGGTAAAATTCCTGCTAAAGTGGGAGCTGCGAGCATCAAAGACTGAGAGGGCTGATTAATTTTTCACATCACGTAGTAGATGATCTCCAAATCCCCACTCTCTGCCATCTAGCTCAAGTCTTCCACTGCCACATTAAGAGTTTGCCTCTACATGGGTTTCCAGCCTTGGCGTTTACCATGGACTCCATGATTCACGGTGTGTCTTTTACACTGGGGTTTATGAGGACCCGTCTCAGTGTATCTTAAATCATTACCATTCCATGCTAACAACTTCCTCTTCAACAGACCTAAGAGAAGACCAGTGACAGAAACAGCACCATAATCACGGTTTTTTGCCTTCTCTACCCTAATTTGTGCCCTCAAGAAATGCATTACTATTACCCGCAGACAAATACTCCTAGCTCTAATGGACCTGATGCTCAATGCCCTGTGATTCCTGGTACGCAGGAAGTACTAAAAGAGCACGCTTATCAAAAATACACAATGGTATTAATATGTTGATCTTCCAGGGGTCCTCAAACTGCGGCCCGTGGGCCACATGAGGCGGTGTGATTGTATTTGTTCCCGTTTTGTTCTTTTACTTCAAAATAAGATACGTGCAGTGTGCATAGGAATTTGTTCATAGTTGTTTTTTTTAAACTATAGCCCAGCCCTCCAGCGGTCTGAGGGACAGTGAACTGGCCTCCCGTTTAAAAAGTTTGAGGAGGGGGAGGAGACAAGATGGCGGACTGAAGCCAGCTTTCCACAGAGGCTCCCGTCCAGAAGGAAAGTTAAAGGATGGAAATTTAGTAACTAACCTGGAGGATTCGAGCTGTACCAAAAGAGAAGGTTGAAGAACACACATCAACACCACTGAGGTGAGCTGCGACCACAAGGATACAAACAAAAGCAAAACGGCTCACTTCTAAATATTCTGAAGCCACACCCCCTGTCTCCCTGGGCAACCAGAGGCCACCCGTGAATAAAGGATTTGCTTTTGCTTTGTTTTGTGACACTGCTCACAAACCCAGAAAGCATCCGAATACACACCTCCAGCAGCAAAGACATTTGAACTCAGAATAGCCTGTCTTCTGCAGGTGATTTTAGCAGAAACAGAGACAGAATTCCACAAAATTGTCCTGTCCTGTTCTGTTCTGTTCTGTTAGCAACATCAATCAGTGGAGGGGCTAAATCTGAGTGAACACCCCCCACACACCTTCATCAAGCACCCAAGAATGTCAGGTCTCACCTCCTCCTGCTAGATAGAGGCAGACTGCAGAGGCCTGGAGGATTTCCTTGCGATTCAGGCAGGTGCAAGCCCCTGGAGTATCTGTTCATTACAGGCAACTGGGTCAGCCATCTGCAGAGATACCAGTGACTGGGTCCAACGGAGTGGCAAAGAGGGGAACAGACTGATCTATTTGCT
>CAUYPK010059318.1:0-32464 GCA_963574355.1 Loris lydekkerianus | reverse complement strand
TTCCAAATTTCTTCCAGCCATTTTTTTGTTCCGTCCTCATCCATCCAGCCTTTTTCATGTATGCGCACTGTAATTCCTGGTGGGAATTTGACCTTTTTAGGCAAAGTCTTCCTTTTAAAAATAATGACAGGTCTCAGCTTAGTTCGATTAGCTAAACATGAAAGAACGACTGTGAAATGGCTTTTTTCGTTTCCTGTGGTTCTAAGTAAAATAGTTTTCTCTCCCAAACTTGCCACAGTTCTGTTGCTTGGAAGATCAAAGGTCATTTAAATTCATGGTTACATTTACAATACATGATTGTTTGACATACTGTATACCATTAACATACCACATTAACCCATAGTATTCAATGGCAACTTTAATAAAGTGAATAAACCATTTAAGACAATAAAGCATTGTAAATAAGTGGTTAAAATCCTGAATCCTTATACTCCAAAACCCCTGATTATAAGGATTCAGGATTTATAAACATTTATTTACAAGACTTTATTGCCTTAAATGGGATTTTCACTTAATTAAATGTGCCATTAAATATTGTGGGTTAAATAGTTCAGTGGAATACAGTTCAGTTCAGCCACCTACCTCTTCAGCTCAGCAGAGACTTGTGGACTGAGCTGAAGCACCGCCCCCTCAAGCAGACGGCAGAAGACGACTGGAGACTACGTGCATTTGATTAGGTGTGCACGCACTGAATCAAATAACCTGTACGACCCGAGTATAATCCGAGTTTGGGTTTTTCGGCACAAATTTTCGGCACAAAAACTCGACATATACTCGAGTATATAGGTAGGTAATTTCTGGGACAGTGGAGATTACATGTTGCCAACGATGCAATGCTTGGAGTTCTGTGTGCACAGAGGACACTAAGTACAGGAAATCAAAAGTTTATAATTTTCCAAAATGGAATGTGTTCCTAGAATGAAATAACTATTTTTACTCCTCAGTAAAAGGAGGTATTTAAAGCTTCCAAATGGTAACTGCTAAATGTTTACGGTATAGGAACGGAAGTTTTAGGGGTTTTTTGACACTTATAATGCAGATGATATATATGTTTAGTAAAGTAGTTAGAACTTTTTGGTTTCAAGAAAAAGAAATTTAATTTCATGTAATTTAATTAAAAGGTGGAATTTATTGGTTCTACTCTTAACCCTATTTGTGGTTTGCCTTTGAGAGCTAAGAAATCCTTCTTAAAAGAACCACATGCTGCTCAATTACCCTCACTCTCTCCCCATTCTTTTTCATGAGTGGGTCATGTGGGTCAGTACTGTGGGTCACTATACTGATCAAACTTTCTTAGGATACCTTATTACTTTTATTACAACTATGTTATTATGAAGGTGAGGTCATAGTTACTAGTAATTCAATGAGGGATAGGGGTAGAAGGGATCCATTGTTCTGGCCGGGGTCCTATTCTTATCACTGACACCACTATTTTGCTCTGGGCATAGGATGCTATTGTCTATCATTTTTGCCATGAGAATGGGATTCCATGATCTCTCCCATGTAAAATCAATAACTGGAGAAAGGGGAAAGTATTTCATTAAAATAATAAGCATAAGGTTATCAAGAGAGGGAACAATATTTGCAGCCCAAACCAGCGAATATCTATTGTAACTGAAATGGAAAACCATGACCAAAATGTTCCAATAAAACAAAAAGGCAAAATGAAAAGTCAGAGAGTAAAGGTAGGCTGAATTAACAGTTCATGAGAGAGAATGAGATCAGTTGACAGATCAATGAAGTGTTAATAAGACAAATAAAATCAGGATTTGTCAACTGAATGGCAATAATGAAAGAAGGAATTAAGAAACTGAAACCAATACAGCCTAGTGAATTCTCAAATCTTTACTGGTGGATTTCAAATTGCAAGTTTACTTGTAAATAACTCTTTATACTTTGAAGAGACCATAAATAAAGAATGTGGCTCATGGGAGATGGACTAGAAACTAAGTAGCATTTTAATCAGCAAAGAAATTAAGTATTCTAATTATTATGTGGTTTTAAAATTAAGTATTCTATAAGTATTCTAATTATTATGTGGTTTTTAAAATTTTTGCTACAAAAAATTATAGGGATGAAGATAACTGATAAACATATGAAGATATTAGTGTGATTATTCAAGCAAAGCTCGAATGAGCTAAGACAAAAGATGTGTGTATCAGATGACCTTTGAACTCATCCCCATGGTCTTTCTGTTAGTTATTTTATCCCAGCCTCTGCTGGGTAACCCAGATGTGCAAGGGCTGTAATCTTAGAGCACCTCCCCTCAGCTGTACTTGGAATGAAACTTCCAGGCCTTCTTTCAGCCACTTGGATACATTGGCAAACAAATGCAGGGTAGTTATAGACCAAGCCTTGACCAGTGAGAAATAGAATCCATTGGATTAAAACTCTACTCTTCTTACACTTGGGCAGATAATTTTGAAGTACAATCTGCATGAATCCTTAGAGAATACTGGCAGGACTGAGCCCTAGTTGCCAAAAATAGGATCAGCTTGGAACTCCCTCTTTGGATCACTTTTCCCTCCTTTCCTGTTGCATATCTATATGTCCTTACTCTTGTTTTAATGATCTACCTGCAAAAAAAAAAAAAAAAAAAGCCTCTGCTTTAAACTAGGCAATAAAGGTGGGATATGTGTGTGTGTGTGTGTGTGTGTGTGTGTGTGTGTGTGTGTGTATGATGGACACAAGGTAGTCCAAGGAAGCTAAGAGCCAGACTCATGAAGTTTACATGCTAAAGAAAATGAAACTGATGACAATACTAACTTTGTAAGTTATGATCTGGACAGTGATGTAACAGTTCCATTGCTTGGTGAACATGGTATAATTGAGAGATTTCAGCAGAAAATCAAGTCTATTTAGTTTAAACTTTCTTATAAGGAACTGTGCTTAGGATCACGTGAACAGAATAAAATTACTTAAGTTCTATTAATCTCAAGGTCCTTATCTATATCAAACAGAAATAATGATAATATATACCTTATTTGGTTTCATAAGAACCAAATGAGGTAATAACTATAAATTAGTGCTATATTTTGAAAACACCTGTACCAAATTCCCATTTCTAAATAGAAGGAACAACACATTATTTGGATAAGGGAATACCCGCCTGAAAAGAGACGGGGTTTCTTCCTATAGAAGTAAGATCAATAACTTCAAGTTAATCACCTGTGGGCCACTGTCAAAATTTCTTAGGATACCTTATTACTTTTATTACAACTATGTTTACTTTTACTGCCATGAACACTATTACTAATCTTTTATCAATATGATTTTATTCATATACTTCCATCATCTACTAGTCTCTTACCTAGGTACTCAGTAAATACTGGTGAATGTATAAACATACAATTTTCTAGCTGTGAAGTGAAGGGTGAGAACAATTATCATAAAGAAAAAAAAATTGATAGCTGTAAAGTATGGGGAATCTTCTAGCATCTAGGGCTTCCCTGGGGGCTCCATTATTTACTATAATGAAGACAAAGATTAATGGAGTATAATAGATCCAAGAATAGGTTGACAGGATGTTTATCTGCATCACAGGTATAGATAACAGGGCATCTTAAGCTCAACTAGGAGAAACAAGCTTTTTTCCTAATCCAATACCTTACTGTGTTAAGGGATAGATAAAAACCAAGTTTAAATATATTCTGTATAGCTATATAGCACATTTCATTAAGGCAAAAAATTTAATGATAGTATAATCACAATTTAGAACTCTAAAATACTCCAAAATGAAATGCAGAGTGTCACAAAACAGCATTTATCTACAAATGCAATACATGTAGGCCTTTAACAGCAATAGTAACTGTATCGCCTAAGAACAAAAAATAGTTTCCAGGCCAAGATGAGGAAGATCAATCCTTTGTTGTTTTTCAAAGTCTCTGGACAGCATAAAATTATTTTCCTATCCACAAAGTTTTATTTTTAAGTTCCCTTACTAAAACCCAACATAAATGAGAATATAATGCAATCAATCAAACTTAAAGCCTAAAATATATTCCATTATAGTGCAAATAATAATATTTCAGTTAAAACCTCAGTATCACTGATGTTTAATTTTGCAGAAATCATGATTAACTGAAAAACTGCCACGTGATTATAATAGGCAGAGATCTCAACCAATAAAAAGTAGAACATGGGGAAATGGTGAAATGTGTAACAGGTAAATGTGACGTCCAATATCATCGAACTTGTAGAGTGGGTTAGTAAACACATGCATGATAAGCATTCAGAACAGAATGCATCAACATGGGTTCACTTGGAAAAGTCATGTGCAATTAGTCCAATTTTTGAAAGAAACTACTTTGGGCACAATGTACTATAAATCAAAAGTGTTTTAAGTTCATCAAAGTATTTGATAGAATGAGAAGACTGGAGCTGGTGATCATACACTTAGCTGAAATGTGATTGGTGTGAACAGAATGTGAAATTGGCACAGTGTCTCTGAGTGAGGGAACGGCCATGAGCTAAGGTCTCGAGATGAGAAAATGCTGCCCATGTTCAGGAAACAAGGATGCCAATAAAAATAAGTGGAGGTAGGATCATGGTGTGGAAAGTGGTATTTTGAGAGAAAGTCTCACTCTGTTGCCTCAGACTAGCATGCCCTGACCTCAGCCTCCGCCTAGCTAACAGCAACCCCAAACTCCCAGGCTCAATCTGCCTCAGCCTCCCAAATAGCTGGTCCAAAGTAGCTGGGACTGTAGGCACCTGCCATGATGCTGGCTAATTTTTGTAGTTTTCATAGAGATGGGGCCTCACTCTTGCTCAGGCTGGTCTCTATCTCCTGAGTTCTCCTGCCTCGGCTTCCCAGAGTACTAGGATTACAGGGCTGAGCCACCGCACCAGGCTCTTTTCCTTTCCTTTTCCTTTTCTTTCCCCTTTCCCTTTCCTTTCCTTTTTTTTAATTTTTGACAGAGTCTCACTTTGTTGCCCTCTAAAGAGTACCATGGCCTCACAGCTCACAGCAACCTCAAACTCTTGGGATTAAATGATTTTCTTGCTTCAGCCTCCCAAGTAGCTGGGACTACAGGCTCCTGCCATAACACCCAGCTCTTTTTAGAGAAATAAAAATACTTTTGCTCAGGCTGGTCTTGAACTCATGAGCTCAGGCAATTCACCCACCTCAGCCTCCCAGAGTGCTGGGATTACAGGCATGAGCCACTGTGGCCTGAGGCTTTTTTCTTTTTATTATGATAAACCATTGGAATAATATAAGCAGGAGAATTACATAATAATATCTAGTATCTTTTTAAAATCACTTTAGCTGCTGTGTGGAAAATAGATTATAGTATTTCAAGAGTAAAATCAGGAAATTATCAAAACGTTCTGGTGAGACAAAGTAGCATTACAGATAGGTATCATGGAAGTGGAGGTGGTAAGGAATGACTAGATTCCACTTTATTTTAAAGATCAACCAATGAGTCCATGTACTGACAAGATCCTTGATAGATATATATTTTTTAATCAATAAATGAATTTGTGATGCGGTAAAAGGAAAAGAAATGGGCAAGCATTATTCTTAGGCTTAGACCTGACATGAGTTGGAGAAAATTAGGAAAGAAGCAAAATTGGTCAGAGGAATCAGGAGTTTTATTTTAGGTGTGGTAACATAAGGACGTTCATCTCATATATATCAATGAATATCTATACATCAAAGAGTGGTTACAAAAGAAACCCAAATTTTTAACTACCATTTGTTTGGTGTCTACTGTAGAAGATACTGGAAAAATAAAACATTTTTTTTGCTCTTGTCTTTATACAGGCAGGTAAAATATATATTTGGTGGATCTAGAAGAGGAAGCCAACTGGTGATTCATTTCAGTAGCATTATTTATTGTCAAGAGTCATAGCTAGCATTTAGAGTAGCCTTTGAAATGTTATGAAGGATATATTCTTTTCATAAAAGAAACATTTATTCTCTCAAAATTTAGAGTACTTAGTTTCTTTAAACATTCATTCTGAAAGGCACGCTGTGTTAGTTCCCTATTGAAACTGTAATTACCATAAATCTAGTGTCTCAAAACAACTCAGATTTATTATTATACAGTTCTGGAGGCCAGAATTCTGAAATGGGTCTCTCTGGGCTAATACCAAGGTGTCATCAAGGGTTGCATTCATGTTGGGAGACCTTATTGAAGAATTCATTTTTTTAAATCTCTTTTCAACATCTAGAAGCTGCTGGAACTCCTTAGTTCATACCCCTTTCATCTTCAAAGCCAGCCGTGCTAGTGGAGTCTTTCTCAAAATACATCATTACCATACTGACTCTTGTGTCTCTCCCTTCCTTATCAGGCCCACTAAAATAATCCAGCATAATATCCCAATCTTACAGTCAGCTGATTAGCAACCATAATTTCATTTGCTACCTGAATTTTCCCCTTTCCATGTAACAAAACATATTCACAGGTTCCAGGGTTTAGGATATGGACATCTTCAGGGGACCATTATTCTCTCTATTACACATACCCATATGCACGGATCTCAGGTCAATATTGTATAAAAGAAGGAAGTAGAATTGAGGCACAGCTATTGCTCTCTTGATTATTTCTGTGCATTTTATCACATGATGGAAAAAATATGTCCAGAAAACTTTAACAATATTTGTAGTGTTTGTGGATGTTTCTTAAGCCTTTATTAAAATGTAGTCAGATATATTAATAAATGCATGCTCAAAATGATCTCTAGAAATGAATATGTGTTCTGAACTTGCCTATTAGTAGCAGCTCAAGAGTCAGGTTTGGTAGAAATTATCACTTAGTGGATAAAATAGTTTCCAATGGAATTAAAAAATAGATACGTCTGCCCAAGAAAATTTCTTCTTGAACCCTTTTCTCTAATCTGTACATAAATGATTTGATAAAACTTTTGACACAGGATGCATGCTCCTTTCTTCCATGCCCACCATGAAAATAGAAAATTAAATGTTCCTTGTAGACTTTCATCAGAAACTTTCAGAAATCGTTATTTTAGCGAAAGACTCTGGAATTCTAAGTAGCCAGCAAATCTCAACTTTATGAAATTTCTTCCTCAGAAGAACCTTCCCTGTGACCTTCACCTTTCTTAATTAGAATAATTCCTTCAGTGATGTCTCTTCATAACACTTTTATTTTCATTCTTATTACAGTTCTAAGAAACTAATTACTTGGGTGATTATTGGCTTGATGTTTGTCTTCATCAAATACAAAGAGTACATCTGTCTCAGTGGCCACTCTGCTGTATCACTAGTTCCTTGCACACTACCTTACCACTAGATGCTTAGTAATTATTTGGTAAATAAAGGAAATCAACAAAGTTAGCAATCTAGAGGCTTTTACATTTAGCTAACCTATCGGTACTTTATTTTACATTAAATATCTTCTTGGGAATTTGGTAATATTTGCCTGTTAAAAACAAAATAAAACATTCAGACTAAACTTTTTATGTGCATTACCATAGGCCTAGAATACCTAATTGCCTACATATCTAGAAGTGAATCAGGAATTATTGAGAAAGAAGATTTTGGCCATGGCTGGCATATACATATCCTTGGCTTATCTCTCTGTGAATCTTCAATTTAATATGTTGCTCTTATTAAAACACTTTGTCATAAATTTACTATCATAAAACTTCTAGACATAAAAGTAACGAACATTTATTGAATGTTAAGGATGGGCCAGGCATTATTCTGAGTCTTCTTCTTTTTCACTTAACCCTGGCAACAATCTTGTAGGATAGATAATATTATTATTTTTATTTTACATATGAGGCAATAACTGAAATACAGTAGCTATAAGTACTTACCCAAGGTTATTTAGCCGTGAGAAGTGCCAGGATTTCTTGCTCTAATGCCCATGCTTTTAACCAGTATAATTTATTGACTACCAGTAAATGTCATAGTAGTAGAAAATATCTTATTTCAAGTATTTCTTAAAAAGTATAAGCTTAGATGTCTAGCTACCAAAGCTCAAAAGAGAGAAATTACAGTTAAATAGGACAATTGGAAGAATGAATGATCTGGGCATTGCTCTGGATCAATGATTCTCAAAATGTAGCCCCCAGACAAGCAGGATCAGCATCACGTGAAAATTTGTTAGAAATGCACATTATTTTTGCTACATCACAGACCAACTGAATTAGAAACATTGGGCATGAGGCCCAATAATTTGGTTTTTAACAAGTCTTCTGACTGTTCCTGATGCATAGTTAAGTCTGGGAATATTTATTTTAAATGGTGAGCAACTATGGCCTATGGACCAAATCTGGCATGACAACTTTTCTTTTTGTATCACCCATGAGCTAAGAATTGTTTCTATTTTTTTTTAATTTATTATTATTTATTCATTTATTTTTTGAGACAGAGTCTCACTTTGTCATCCCTGGTACAGTGCCATGGTGTCATAGCTCACAGCAACCTCAAACTCTTCGGCTCAAGTGATTATCTTGCCTCAGCTTCCCGAGCAGCTGGGACTACAGGCGCCCACCACAATGCCCGGCTATTTTTAGAGATGGGGTCTCACTCTAGTTAGGAGCTGGTCTTGAACTCATGAGTTCAGGTATATTTTTATTCTTTTGAGACTAAGTTTCACTCTCTTGCCCAGTCTAGATTACCATGGCCTTGGACTTTTTCACAGCAACCTCAAACTTATGGGTACAAGCAGTCCTCCTAATTCAGCCTCCCTGATATCTGGGACTATAGGCAATGGCCACAAAAACACATGGCTAATTTTTCTATTTTCACTAGAGATGGAAGGATTCTCATGCTTGCTCTGGCTGGTCTCAAACTCCTAAGCTCAGGTGATCGTCTGCCTTGGTCTCTCAGAGTGCTGAAATTATAGGCATGAGCTATAGTGCCCAGCTTAAGAGTTGTTTTTAAATTTATAAAGATTAAAAATAAAATGAAGAGGGCAGCACCCATGGCTCAGTGGGTAGGGCACCGGCCCCATATACTGAGGGTGGTGGGTTTGAATTTGGCCCCGGACAAACTGCAACAAAAAAATAGCCAGGTGTTGTGGTGGGAGCCTATAGTCCCAGCTACTCAGGAGGCTAAGGCAAGAGAATCACCTAAGCCCAGGCGTTGGAGGTTGCTGTGAGCTGTGACTTCACAGCACTCTAACCAAGGGCAATAGAGTGAGGCTCTGTCTCTAAAAAAAAAAAAAAATTAAAATAATAATAATAATAAATAAAATAAAATGAAGAGTTATATTGTATAATATTTAAATTTTAGCATTCATAAATGTGTCTTATTGGAACAGAGCAAAGCTCATGTGTTTACATATTATATATGTTGTCTTTTACACTAAAATGGCAGAGTTGAATACTTCAATAAAGACTGTATGACATGCAAAGACTTTCCTGCCTAACCTTTAACAGAAAAATTTTGCTAACTCCTGACCCCACAGACCAGTTGTTTTCATCTAGATAAACAGTATCATGATGGTAACAATTACCTGTGTGTCTTTCTAAAAAGACTAGTGCATACAACCATGCCAGAGCTGCTAAGAACCCCCAAGGGTGGGAGCTAGGCAGATGTATCACAACAAAGACAAATGAAATCATGAAGTGAGTTTGAGATGCACCTGGCATTGGAAACCCACTTTAAGATGAATATTTTTCTGTATTATCTCAAATATTTCTCATAGCAGTTCTGACAGAGAAATAATATATATATATATATATATATATTTTTTTTTTTTTTCCATGTTATTGATGGGGAAACTCAGGTTTAGAGATGTGAGAACTTTACTCTGTCTATATTTGGTAAAGTTTGGATGCGAGATTTGAATTCAGGCCTAAAAAAAATAAATAAAAAAAATAAAAAACTATGTATTTATTATAAATCTCTCCTTTATACTTCCTCTGTACTGTTTCTTCTTCTGAAGGTATTGTTTCTGGATCTTTTCCAGTGAATGTCTTTAAATGTTCCTTCACAGTCGCCTGGCTTCACTGTATTTCAGGTGTCTGGTTCTCAGTTTTGTTTTGTTTTTTTTTTTTTATTTTCTATAATGTCTGTATATTTCCTCCTGAGTCTAAATTGCTGTTAGATTCCCAGGTCCTAATCTTACTTTTCTGGCTTTCAACTCATTTCTGTTTCTCTGCCATTACCTATAGATCAACCTTGACTTTGTACCTTGACAAGGTAAAACTTACGGCTCTGGTTTTCAGCCTGAAAGCAGTTGAGCTATTACAAGGCATTGCGTTTCTATGCCATGGGTCATGTTCTAGGCTGATCTTTAAGCATCATGTATCAAGAGAGCTAAGTATTCATTCAAATGGAAGTTTATTTTCAACATGGATCCCAATCAGAAGTAGGACCACCCTGTTGTAGCAGTATAAAGCAGTATAAAGCTCCTCAGGGTCATGGTGGATGATGACTGTGCAGACACCACATGGAGGTCATTAGTAGAGCAGCACTTGGTGAGGCCTGGTGTCAGGAGGCAAAAGCTTCCTGAACTCAGGACTAGATACCTAGAACTCCTGAACTAGGTATCTAGCACTCTCTCATTTTCTTGAGCACTTGGCTAGATGTCTGTGAGGCTTCCTTAATTGAGAGTGGCCATGCAATTAATTATTCTAGACAATGGAATGAGAACCAATGCAGTGCATTCCACTTCCAGGCTTGAGACTTAGAAATCTAAGCCCAGTCCTCATGCTTCCTTCAACTGCCCAAATGAGATGAATCCAAGGACCTATAATTTTATAAATTAAACTCTATCATTGAGTGTAATGACAAAACGTAGCATGTTCAGAATTTGATACTATCTGTGGTTTCAGACATCCACTGAGGGTCTTGGAATGTATTTCCCATGGATAAAGAGTCTCCTGTACAGATAACTTGAATAGAGAGACAGAGTACTGATATAAGAAAAATTTCATGTATTAACCTGTTTAATCTTTAAAGGATCCATTTTATGGATGAGAAAACTTAGGCACGGGGAAATTAAGAAACGTGTTTTAAGTTACAGTTACAAGAAGCAAACCTGAGATTCAAACCATGAACGTTGACTCTAAAGTCTTTTCTCTGACCACTATTTAATACAAATATGCCAATTATACTTTTATGATCTTCAGGTTATCTTGAGTTAATGGTTCCTTTTGCAAGTGGAGTCTGTTGCCTAGGGTGACGTAGGTACAACACTCAGCATTTGTAGATCTGATTTCTTTGACTATCCTGTGACAGTGTTACTGTCCCCACAGTGGAAACTGAAGCTTGGCAATTTAAGATTCATGGTTCCAGAGCTGAACTGAACTGTTATTCTTACCCAGTTCTTTAGATTCTAGGGCCTGTGGTCTTATAACCATTCTCTGCTGTATCAGAGCTGCAGAATCACCCATCCTAGGGGACTGTCTTCCTCCTGGCTGGTGTCTACAGGATTGCTTTGTGAGTGGAATGACATAGCATATGCCAACATGCTGCATAAACCCGGAAACACTGAACAAACACAAGGCATGATTTTTGCCATTATTGCTTTAGAAGAGAACAAAGTATGACAACCCAATTGCATGTACTTCCTTATTATTCAGAAAGGGAGCACAGAGGAAAAGACTTGCCTGGGGAATTGGTACATTCTGACTGTACACTCTGCAGTTCATTCAGAAAACTGTGATTCCACAGTTCTTTTCCTAAATTCTGCTCCCCCAGTAAATGGATAATATCCACTTACATTCAGTGCAGAAGAATCACCTCTGCCTCATGCATCCGTGCCTCATTTCCTCACTTAATGCCTTCTCACTTTCGTTATTTATTTTCTTTAATATTACAGTAGTCCAGCGGGGTGAGTCACACTCACTGCCATTCCCAGTAGTATCCTCTAAGGCCCCAAAACCAATAAGGTGATTTATGAGGCCGTTTCTGCCTAAATGATACACAATCAGAGAAAGCTTGTTTCTCTTTGCTTTGGTCTCCAGATAAGGTAAAGGTTTCAGTTACCAAGTCATGGAAGGGGTTTCCGATGTTTTGACTGAGCCCCTGTAGTTGAGTCATTTTGCTGCAATGTGGGCTAGACGGCATTGTTGGATGGGGCAGGAAGAGTGGAAAGGAGGGTGTGAAGGACAAGTGCACACAGTGTACAGGATGAGGGGTCAGAAGCACAGAGTTCAGGCTGTGCACTGATGCTTAGCCTGAGAAGGCCACGTATCTCAACTAGTCATTCTCAGCCAGGCAACACTAATAGGCACTTGGAAAAGTCTAGAAACATTTTTTGCTCATCAAAACTGTTGGTTTGGGTGCTGCATGCCCCTAATGGAAGCCGGGTATACTTTTAAATTTATGTAGTTATTTATATTTTAATTGACCAATAAAATTATATATAGCATTTATGGTGTGGGACATGATGTTTTAAAATATATTGTGAAATGGCTAAATCAAGCTAATTAACATATCCATTCTCACACACTTAATCATTTTGGTATAGTGAGAACATTTAAAATCACTCTTTGCAATCTTAAAGTATACAATACATTGCTACTAACTACAATCATGTTGTATAATAAATATTCAGAACAGATTCCTCCTCACTAAAATTTTGTGTCCTTGGATGAACATCTCCCCAGTACTCGACCCTGACTCCTGACCCTCATACCCTGGTAACCATCATTCTACTGTCTGTTTCCATGAGTTTCAATTCTTTAGATTCTATATCTGTGAAATCATGCAATATTTGTTTTTCTGTGTCTAGACTATTATACTTAGTGTAATATACTCCAGTTTTATCCATATTGTTGCAAAGGACAGTATTTCCTTCCTTTTAAAGGCTAGTGAGTGTGTGCCTGTGTGTGTGTCTCCATATTTTCTTTATTCATCAGTTGAGGTGAATTTAGGTTGATTCCATATCTTGTGTATTGTGAATAATGCTGTAGTATCTACAAGAGTAAAGATATCTCCTAGACATACAGGGTTATTTTTAAGAAAATTCTACAATACATAGGATAGTCCTTCTACAAGAAAAAATTATCAATGTTAATCTTGTGGAAGTTGAAAAAGCCTGCTCTAAAACCAAAAGGAGACCAAATCCACTTACAAATAAAAGATTGAACTATGGTACCATAATGAGGGGAGCCACAGAGCCCTCTAAACCCTTGACAACGCCAGTGTTTACCCTTGACAACAATGGTACCTGTTTTGAAGGTTAAATTATATCGCTTTCTCGATTTAAAGAGGAAGTTTGTTAATTGAGGTGGGAGAAATGACTTTGGTGCTAATTTTAGTTCTAGGCATGTTACTGGTTTTAAGACCTTACAAAATATTCTTCACCCCTTTGTGCCTAAATTTCAACATCTATATAATGCAAATAATAATAATTAGCTTGCACAGTAGCACTACTAGGTAATAAATTATTGCCATTTCAAGGTCCTTCTCAGCCACAGGTGATGCTCTCAGGAATGGCCGTCTTATATCCTGGTCTGTGGAGTCTTATGTTATAGTCTGTGTGGGCCATTTCTGAGGGCCTGCTCTGTGTTAGTGACTTTAGGCACACCACTTTACCCAATCTACCAGGGCTTGAATTATAATGGCTTCAGTGGCCATGGAAAGGTATGGATTAACCTCACATTATTTCTCATAGACTGAAATTTTCCCAGCAGAGATGTTAATTATACCTTTGTGATGAAGTGTTTTCTTAATGCAAAACAGGAAAATATCTAACTATGGACCAACAATGCTCACAAGTTTTCCCTTTGTGTTCATGACACCATCCTCCTCTGGGCTCCCAATTCACCTCTTTGTCTGTTTTTCAGTCAACAATCCCATCTGTCACTAGGCAAGGGACAGGAATAGAACCTTCTCTGATGAAGGCAGAGGAATGGCTAACAAACATATGAAAAAATGCTCATCGTCCCTAATCATTAGAGGAATGCAAATCAACACCTCCCTGAGCTATCACCTAACCCCAGTGAGAAGAGCCCACCTCTCCAAGTCCCCATGTTGCACATGCTGGCATGGATGTGGAGGGAGGGGAACACTTTTACAGTGGTGGGACTGCAAACTAATACTGCCTCTTTGGAAAGAAGTATGGAGAATCCTCAAAGAATTCAAATTAGACCTCCCATTTAACCCTGCAATCCAACTACCAGACATCTACCTAGAAGAGAAAAAAAAAATCATTTTATCAAAAAGATATTTGTACTAGGTTGTTCATTGGAGTTCAATTTACAATTGCCAAGAAATGGAAACTACCTAAATGCCCGTCAACTCAGGAAGGGATTAACAAATGGTAGTATATGTATATCATGGAATACTATTCATCCATAAAAAGATGGTGACTTTGCATCTTTTGTATTAAACTGGATGGAGTTGAAACACATCCTTCTTAGTAAAGTATCATAAGTACAGAAAAACAAATATCTAGTGCACTCAATCCTAACATGAAGCTGGTAAATGATCTAATTCATGCCCACATAGGAGAAAAACTCATTTCAATTCAAGTTGGGGGAGGGGGAGAAGTAGGGGGATTTAATGGGAACAATGTATAGGTGTATGGCACACCTTTACGGTGCAGGACACAACTATAAGAGGGACTCTATCTAACAAATTGAAATATTGTGACCTGGTTGTCTGTACCCTTACATTAACCTGAAATAAATTTTTAAAAAGGTAACTATGTCCAAATGCAAATTGTTTTTCCTGTACTCTCATTTGCCAAGGGAGAAGCCCTCCTCTCCTCCAAGACCTATAAATTTTAACTCTTACTCTATTTTGATTCTAGCCTTCTCTTTCCATTATTAGCGTTGTTGCCTTATTTCAACCCTTTATCAGTTCTTACCTGGAATACTACAATAGTCTCTAAAGGATCTATCTATCACCATTCTCTGCTCTTCCCTAAATCCACACTAAGCAAGTGACCACCTTTCCCAAGTATAGATGTAAATGATTAGTTGATTAGTTCTCTTTATGATGAAATTCTTACTGTTTTCATTTGACTTTTAGAATAAAATTCAATTTGTTTAGTCCACAGGATTCATGATTCGGTTTTTTCCTTCCTCTTTAGCCCTATCACCAGCTACTCTACCTGGTGAACTCCAACATCAGCATTTAATTCACCTCTTATTACATCCCTTTTAGAAGGTCTTCTTCATCGCCCAAAGAGAGTGTTCCCACATCCCCGGGACTCACCTCTGTTCTATCGTTCTATCATTTATCACATTGATATAATTATTGTATTTGCTATGTATCTGGCTGAACATACTGAGTTAATGCTAAGAATTTAATAAACATTTGTTTGTCAAATGAACGATTGATGAATTAATGTATTAACCTTCCTAAAGGTTGTTGATAAAAGTCAACAGCCACTGGGATTCTTGCCTTTGGTGTATAACTATGCGTTGCACGACCTTTCTCCTTGCCCTTTATGGTGGGCAAGGTAGAGTGGAGTACCAGGATTTATTCATGTCTAAACTTTAGAGGGGAAAAGTATCATGTATACATGTATGCATATATATCAAATCATACATGCAGGCATAAATGTGGCCAGTATATATGTAGCCAGAGTAGGGTTTAATAAATAGTCATTACATTAAGTGAAATTAGCTTTTTGTATATAAATCCTCCAACTCCATGGAATTGTCACTGTGCAAGTAATTCTACATAGATCAGCCTTCAAAGGCATATTCATATTCTTATAAATGAATTTCTTAAAGAAAGGATTGCTATCCAAGGAAAAAGTCAAATGCATCCTAGTACTTGCCTTTAGAGTTCTAATTTCCTTTGCCACCAAGGCTTGTTCAGCATAGCCTCGTGCAACAGAACGGTCCAGTTTTTGTAGCCTGACAAGTTAGGGTTCAAATCCTCCCATTACTAACATTTCGAACACAGGCAAATCATTTGATTTCTTGCAGTGGCCTCATGTATAGACTGATAATAAGAACACTTGTCTCTCACGGTGGTGGGGGAGGGGAGAGCAGAGAGAGAAAGAAGGAGGGAGGGGTGGCGAAAGGAAAAGCAGAGAGAGGGAAGGAGGGAGGACCTTGGTGTGTTCCACACCTTTGGGGGCAAGACGCAATTGCAAGAGGGACTTTGCCTAACAAATGCAATCAGTGTAACCTGGTTTATTGTACCCTCAATGAATCCCCAACAATAATAATAATAATAATAAAAGAACACACTTGTGTCAGAGAGCTTTGTGGGATTCAGTTTCAGCGTTTCTTTACACTAGTGCTATTGAGATTTGGGGCTACGTAATTTCTTGGTGATGGCAGGCTGTCCTACATATTGTAGGATGTTTAGCAGCCAGTTCAATGCAAGCCAGTATCCCCCCAAGTATGGCAGCTAGCAATGTCTTCACACGTTGCCATATGTCTCCTGATAGGTGGGCGGCAAGCGATTACACCTGGTGGAGAACCAAGTTATATGTTATACTGTTCGTGATGTGCCCAGAATGTAAATATGTATTTCTCAGAAAACAAAAAAGATGTATAATAATAGCCACCTCCCAGTCCACGTTTAATCGAAGATGTGTGGTATATTTTGCAGTGTTATCTGGTTGTGCGCAGAAGCTTTACTCAGAAAACCTCAATTATCAGCACAAAGTGATAGTCTGAATCTTCCAGTGATGAACCTGGAGCTCTAATAAGTGTTGTTTGTGAAAGAAGAACACTTTTAGTTTTGTTTGTGAAAAAAGAACACTTCCTTTAGTTGAAGAGGAAAGAGAAAGAAATGAAGCAGAATCCACAACGCTGAAATAAATTGGAGGCTGTAGGTGTCATGGCAATGGCAGTTGAGGGATGATCGATTCCTCTAGATTCTGAGTGGCACATTCTGTGCATGGAGAGCCGCGGCTGACGTCAATCGGATTAAGTGGCCTCAATGGGAGCACTGCATGCAAGATGAGAACAGCTTGGGCCCCAGGATCTGTCACTGCCTCCCAAGGAAGCTTCCTACCTCATTGTGAGGAGAGTCTGTGAATGAGGAATGAGAAGAGGCATGCTATTGCTTAAGGGGAAGCTCTCCTCTCCCGGTTTGTAAAATCATTGCAAGGCAGGAGAAATCTGAACACATTTAACCCTTCTGCACATGCATTTGTTCAGAGTAAGCTTTCTAGCCAAATGGTGTACATTTCTTTTGCGTCAAGGACATGCAATCTCCCCAGGCTCCATTTTGTACAAGATGACAAATTTTTAAGACAATATTACCTTAAGACACAAGTTCAGGGAGAGCGGAGTTCAGCGATAGATGTCACCCCTTCTCTTAAATTAATAATGTAAGTGAAGTAATCTATTCAAAGTGCTTAGAATGGTGTTTAGTATAATACATTCTATACAACTGTTAACTATTTTTATTACTATTATTGCTGCTGCTACTGCTACTTTCATTTTTCACCAAGTGGCATCCTTCATAGGTCATATGAAGGGAAATTTCTCTAAGCTTCCAGGATAGATGAAGCTCCCCTCTTCTGTGACTCAGCACATGTAAGTTATCCCATTCATAAGGTTTCCTATTCTATTAACATTGTCTGCTTAGTGTTTCTCTTTTATTGAAATAGCCTCTTTGGTTGCAGGATATAAGACCACTTATTTTCTGAATCTTTGCTTGCCTCTCACGGGTTTGCATAATTTAATTATTGAAAATTCCCTCTCAGTGAGTAATCTTTATGATATTTCTAGAATATTTTTATCATAGAGAAAGCATGCCTAACTAGCCAAAGGAGAAGAACATTAGGAGTTATTTTTCACCAAAGCATCATGGGCTTGCTTGTCAGGTCCGGAGACTGACCGAGACTCTGGCCCTGGCTTCTCTAAGGAAGGTGTAGAGGCAGACCGCTTTGCTATTGTCTAGCTTGGGAACAATTACCCTTAGGTGCCCCAGGGCTACCCACCTTAGCAGAAGGGAGAGAGAGAGAAACAGTCTTGATAGAAGAGTAAATATCAGCGGTCTTTCTAGGAAGGCATCAGGCAGACGCCCTACAGGCAGGAGAAACAGCAGAGTCAGAGTAAGCTGGTCCGTGAAAGAATGGACTCCTCAACTGCCGTCTCCTGCAGCTTCTTATAGAAGTGATCTCATGGCTCTTAGCACCACAGGTGTAGAGACTGCCAATCACTGATGTTCTTGTCTTGTGAGCGCTCATGTTAGGAGAGCGCAATCCTTTCCCCATGCCCTTGTCATCAAGGTGTTTCTTATGATCACTGAATGTTCTGAACTTAGTTCTCGCTTCTCCTTTCCCTAAAGCTATAGGGTCTACTACACCCACTCTTCATTAATTTACCTGGGTCCAGTGTGGACCCTAGTTCTATGGACAGCTGAATCCAGATGAATAATTGGTCTTGTGCAGTGAAGAATTAAACTAACCCAAATGGAAGACTGGCCTTTGCCCATGGCTACTGAGAAGTGATCTGTTGGTCCCTAGATTATCCTCTCTGAAAGAAGTGTCTTTGTTTGCCTATGGCTTTGGCCATGAGACACTCTGATGATATGTGATTTATGATAGCAGCTTTTGAGACATGTTATTAGTTTCAAAATCTGCATTTGAAGGGACTGAAGACTAATGGTATTAACTTGACCTCTGGAGGCTCTGAAAATTAAGAGTCAAATCATGGATGGTTCATGTATGTGATCAAGCCTCAGTAAAAACTCTGGACACCAAAGACTTGGAAGAACTTCTTTGGTTGATAATACTTTTTGTATATTGTCAGACAACGTAGCCAGGAGGAGGTAACTCTCTGCAGCATCACAGGACGAGAACAAGTGGGAGCTCAGCATTTGGACACCCTGAGACTCTTTCCTATAAACTCTGCCTTTCACAAATTTGGACTTGCATGTCTTCTTTGTGACAAACCCTAAGTATAACAGCTTTCAGTGAATTCTGTGAGTTTCTCCAGCAAATTATCAAACCTGAGAGCATTGTTTTGAGATCCTGTGAAGTTGGTATCAGAAGAGAGGGAGGCCTCATGGGAATATTCTCTTTAACTGTAGAATTGGTGAAGACCACTGCATGCTGACTTGAGTTTGAGTCAGCTGATGATATTCTTTTTCATAGATTGGGGAAGTTTGGGTTAGTATTCTCCTTGGAGATCATTTCCCTGTACCTAGGACCTTTGACATCTATAGTCAATTTTCTTCTTCCTGTTTTGGGCAGAATTGGATGGTTGTAGGAGGATAAGAAGAAAGATAGAGTGAACATTATAGGGGTGTTACAGACCTTACCTGAGTTGTTTTCTCCTTTTTCACTTGAATGAATATAATCCTTCATATACATAAGAGTTGTACATGCCTGCGTTATCTGAAGGTGACCAAAGCACTCAGGACTATACATTCTTAGATACTTAGTTAGAAAATAGATGTAAATTTCCCCAGAAGGATGAATGCAGGAGCTGACTGGGAAATCACACAGGATAGTTTGTCAAAAGGAATCACTCATCCCCTTTTGTGGAAGTACAAGTTCTTTTTTTTTTCCCTAACCGTTACCTAGACTTTCTACATTTTATCACAAGGCCACTAACCAGGCATATCCTTGAAACAAAATAATAAGTTTGTAAGTATTGTATCTGAGATATAGGGAAGGAAGATAATGAAGAAGATGATATCTGAGAAGATCCTCAATCCTTAAATGCAGGTGCACAAATGTGTAACCACTTTAGTTTTAATTCAAGCAGTTTTTATTTTAAGCTCTCATACTCATGGACTAGAAGGAATTTTAAATCTCTCTTTTCTTAGATATATCACAATATTCATGAGCACACGTAGAGCTCTGGGGTTTTGCTGATGGAAGAGAATATACCATAATATACCATTACAGAGATAACTAAATGCCTAGGTAATCACCAATGTCCATGTCCACAGTTCGTTTGGTGGCATACACTGCTTCTATGCTACGTTGAGTCCTGAGACTCCTTTTGTGAGTCTCTCAATGTCTCTCCTGTCTCAACTGACTCATCTCCTCTCCTGGATCTTACTGCATTCATTCTAGGGAAGCTACTGAAAAGTTGCTACTGTCTTCTTCTTCCTCTCCTATACCACAGCCTGGAAGTGAATTTTTTCTCCTTGTTTATAAGTTGGTACATAAGTGTGTATGCACATGTGTGCATGCATATGTATATATATATATATGCATACATGTATGTATAGTGTATATAAGAGAAACAAAAGTTTTTTGTTTTGTTTTTGCAGTTCTTGACTGGGGCTGGGTTTGAACCCGCCACCTCCAGCATATGGGGCCAACACCCTACTCCTTTAAGCCACAGGCCCTACCCTCAAAAAGGGTTTTTTAAATACTTACCTGTACTACAACATGTATATTCTTTAAAAAGTATTTTTCTTTACTTTATTTTGTTATTGATTATGGCCATTAACCAGATTGATTTTATGAGCACTGATGCAGTATGACCCAGTGTTTGAATATACTAACTCAGTTATGTGACAGTGCTGTTTTTACGGGTGAAATGGATTTTTGAGAGATAGCTGAGTTCTCTTTAACTTTCAGGTCAGACAGCCAGTGATCCATCAAGCTACGCAATTGAAAGAACTTTGTTGCAAAGGATTATACTAAAGAAATTCCAACCCCTAGTAAGTCCTGTGATTCTAAGAGCACAAGTTTGGAAAATTAAAATAGCCATCTTAATAATTGGTTTTGAATAAGTGATCCTAATTCACATACCAATACTTTGGAATGGGTATTATTGCTCCTATTTTAATGATAGCAAGGAAAGAAGGAACAGAGGGAGGGGAAAAGAGAGAAAAAGGAAGAGAAAAAAGAAAGAAAGATTGATACTGAGAGATTTAACATTTTTAGTATTGCATAGCTAGTAAATTCAGAAGTGAATCCATTTCCATATCATCCAATTACTAACCTCGTTCACTTTATACCATACCACTCTACCTTTTCAAGTTATTTCAAAGCTTTATAAAGTGCTTATTAAGAACCAAGCACCATTCTAAGACCATTCTCTGTTGGGACTCATTTAATCCTCACAGAAACACTATGAAAGGTAAGTGCCATTGTGTCTTCATTTTATAGGAAAGGAAGCCAAGGCAGAAATAGACCAAGTCATTTGCTTAATAGCAAACCACTTGTAAGATAGCGGTTCTCAACCTATGGGTCGTGACATTAGGAAAGTTTAGATCCACTGTTATAAGAGATAAGGACAGACTTCAAGCAGAGATAGCTCAGAAGAACCTTTAGTGCAGAGGTCTGTAGGAAAAGCATATTTACTCACTAGTACAAAATAATAAGCAACTTTGTATGAATTTATGTAAATTTAATATCAACCTGTGACTATAAATATATATTATTTTTTGAGTAAGTACTTAACTTGTCCCTCTTTTTATATATATATATATACACACACACACACACACACACACATGCATACATACACATATATATATACACACTTGCATATATATACACACATATATACATATATTTCTCATATATAGAAAATTTAATAAAATCTACATGATTAGAAAGTAAGTTAAGAAATCATAAAAGGAGCAAAATAATCATAGAGAGAAACAATAAATACTTATTACATAGATTTAACATGAAAGGCGGCCCTGACCTTGTCCTCTGGGTTACAGGGAATGATTTAGTGCAGCAGAATGCATTATTTTTTATTATTTACAGGTTTTACTAAGTAAAATAAACTTTTCCCATAATATAGCATGAAAAAGGGGTTTCAATTCATAACAATTTTTGGTTCATACCAAAGAAGATTTCATAAAACTGGCCTAAGGATTTTATCGTTCTACAGCTGTATTAGGATTAAATCCAAGTATGTAAAGTTTAAAAGCCAATAAATGGTTGATAATATATATTAGAAAATACATAGAAGTGGAAATGGTATTTGACTGATTGCTATCAGAGGCTGCATGGATTTTGCAGAAATGAGTTGGGAAGCAGACCATTTTATGCTATTATGGTGACTTTGAATGGTTAGTTCTGTGGATCTAGTACAACCACAGGACTTGAACTTTTTCGTTTGTTTATTTGTTTTGTCACTAATGCACATAAGCCAATAATCCTTGACCATTTGCAGATTTTAGTGAAACATCAAACGGGTTTGTAAGAAGTAAAGCATAGCAGAGATACATAACTCAACCTGGGAAAAAATTTAAAATAATAGGAGACTTATTTATTTATTTTGAGACAGAGCCTCACTGTGTTGCCCTGGGTAGAGTACAGTGGCTTCATCATCGTCCACAGCAACATTAAACTCTTGAGTTCAAGTGATCTTCCTGCTTTAGCCTTGCCAGTACCTGGGACCACAGGTGCATACCATAGCCTCCAGTTAATTTTTCCATTAGAAACAAGGTCTTGCTGTTGCTCAGGCTGGTCTCCAACTCCTAAGCTCAAGCAATCCTCCTACTTCAGCCTCCCAAAGTGCTGGGATTATAGGCATGAGCCACCATGCCTGGCCCTATTATAGGGTACTTATTAGTGACTAACTGTGAAAATGGGACTGTTCTAGGCAAATGACATGTAAAGTTACTGGGAGAACATTCGGCCAGTATGGTTGTTAAAGTGTTGGTGTTCTTTTTCTATATCAGTTTGAAAATGCCCATTGTTCCAAGCCCCCAAATATCTCTCTGTGCTTTATCACCCTAAGGAGTGTTAAAGAGGAGGCTAACCCTTTATCCAGCAAATGAAGGGATGGTGACAAGGACCTTATGTAGCACTACTACATTGGGGTCCTGGTAGCCATAAGTAGAGAACCATATTCCTGTTTTGTACCCTGATAAAATTATTATTAATGCTCCCTTTTAATCTCCCCAAAATTCTCTAAGTAAAATACCTTTATTCATTTACACCATCCTAGTCCTGAGCTATTCTGAACAAATGCAACAGTCTGAGTTGGAGAAGAAAAAGAGAACATAAACTTTTTCCCAGTTTCCAAATCCACCTAGCTAAATAATGTAATAGGTACTCAAGTTGTGAAATATGGCATATAATAATAGCCTCCCAGTATGACTAGTATCCTATGGTGTGGGTCTTGCAGTTTTACTCTAGAACACAAAGTTATTTGCCTTGAAGCTGTGGACTCTTTTGAATGAAGATGAGTCAGACAGTCCTTTGGGACAGAAGAAGAGGATGTATATTACTGCACTGGAATTGATTCCATTTCCTGTGAATATTCTCTTCCCCAGAAACAGCCTCCTTTGGTCTCCAATTATTATTTTAAAGTACTTTCTAAGGTGACACTGCATAGGCATCTTGGCACTTAAAATTGTGTTTATCTTAAAGCATAAAAATATCCCAAACTCTGTGTGTATGTGTGTGTGTATATACACATTATCAATGCCACACTCAGAGTGGTATTCTTCTGGAAGCTGGAAGTGATCAGAAAAAGCTAAATTTGCTCATTCATAGATTTATTCAGTAATTAAATATTTATGGAAGTAACTTTTATGTGCTAGGCATTGTCCTAAACACTTGGAACAGATCAGAGAATAAAATAGACCAAAAAATCTTGGGGAGAACACTTTCACAGTTTTATATGAGGTAGTCAAGGCAGTCCTCATGCAGAATGTAAGATCTTAGCAATTCCTAGAAGACTATGAGGGGTCTACCTTTGTGGATATTCTGAAGAGTAGAGTTCCCTGAAATGGCAGTAAACAGTACAAAGGTTCTGGAATAAAGATTTGCCTGACTGTTAAAAGAAAAGTAAGGATGTGGGCATGGCCATAGCAGAACGAAGAGGGGAGAAGGTAGCAGGAGAGGGGGCCAGACAAGAAAGGAGACAGGAGCCAGATGGTGCAGAGTTACATAGGCCATTACAATGATCTTAAATTTAGTATGAGAGAAATGGGAATCCATTGGGTGCTTTCGTGCATGTCTATGATATGATATGACTTATGTTTTTTAAGACTCATTTGACTTTTGTTTGTTTGGAAAAGACTACAGAGATGTATGTTTGGGGCTGATGGAAATAACCCAGGAGAGGGATCCTGGTGGATCAGAAAAGGAGAGGCAAAGAGCAGGTGGAAGAGTTCGTAATGTTCTTTCTCTGAGACACCACACTGAGGAGGAAGCCTTTTCTGATGATACTCCAATGTGAAGTAGTCACCATTTAGGATTTTGGTTAGTGATTAGACAGTGACCTCCTTGAGCCATCCAGACCTTGGGCACTCAGTAACATCAGAATGAATGATTTGCAAGCCTCTCCCAAACTTGCAAATCCTACAAATCACCTGGGGGAACTGATCAAAATGAGACTCTTGAACCATATATATATAGAATCAACACTTCAAGAGGAAGAGCTGGGTGTCTGTTCCATTAATAAGCATCCTAAATGGTTCTTCTTACAGGCAAATTTGGGAAATCATACCAACTTAACACCTTGGGGATTTAGAAAAATCTTAGGTTCCAAGTTACAATCTGTGAGCTCAGATGCTCCCAAGCTTTCATGCTTTGTTACCAGTTACCTAACAGAAAAAGACTTCATGCAGACTGAGGCCCATGGTCACAACAGCTGGCTACTAGTAGAACTGGGTCCCAAGGATCTTCCTTCTCAGCACCGTGTCCCAGGGGCCTCAAAATAGACCCACCTTCAGGGGAAATCAGGCAGCCTCCAAAGGACTGGGAGCTACCGTCAGGGGCCTAAGGAAGGCAGCATTGGTCCTGACATCTCACACCAGCTTTCTGGGAAATAAGCCCACTGGGGCTCTCAGTGGAGTAGCCGGGGCCACATTCCCATCGACAGACATAGGTCACTGACACCTGCTATTTGGAAAATGCTGGCAGGCAGAGTGATATGTGTGTGTGTGTGTGTGTGTGTGTGTGTGTGTGTGTTTTCAACTTAATCTAAAATCAAAAGGTATTTGGAAAATGCTGGCAGGCAGAGTGATGTGTGTGTGTGTTCAATTTAATCTAAAATCAAAAGGCAGCTAGTTAATTTTTATTCACCTTAATCATTTATCTTATTCATTAGCACAAAAATAATCCAAATCACATATCCATGCTCCTAAGACTTCTTAAAATTTTTTCTAAAACTTTCTAAAAATTCACTAGCATATTGGCAAATTAGCATATATATTGGCATATATATAAGCGATATTAAAAATATATTTTTTGTGTTAAAATAAATAGTATTCAAAACATAAGATGGTGATGAATACCAGACAGGCATATTGAGTCTTGTATGAATGGCTTTGAAAACCTGAAGAGCCCAGAAGAGAAAATTTGGTACATTTCATCTGAAAGTTTGTATATACTGCACTAGGTCTCTACCCCTTCTTCTTACTGGTGTGAAATCACCTATCTGATCTAATCTAACTAAAAGCATATCTGATTCTGCTATTGGATCAGATCATTTCTATATTTTCTTTGTAGTAAATTCTTCATTCCAAATGACCGTTAGAGAGTTTAGTAATGGCAAAGATCAGAACATGCTAAGTCTGCAGAACAGCTTGCTTGTATAAGTCTTTGGACTTATTTGCTAAGGAAGGTTCATACCTATGGCAGGCAACATTTAGACTAGCTCACATTATAACAAAATTCTTGGTAGAAAGAAAGGGCAGGGAGCAAGAGCCTTCTTCTCAAATCTTTGGAGTATCCTGACATTACCAAAAAAAGAACTTGAAATTTGTCAATGGTCACATTAGTTGAAGTCAGTTTGCAATACAGTTATCCATGGATGTTTGAGAAGCACTACAACTTGCTAAACACTTTATCCAAAGTTACAAAGCACAGATGTAATTATATCTACATTAAAATTTGTTATGTGGTAAAAAGCATTCTCCATGCTGCCTCCTTATGTGACCACTTTAGACAAAGCTTCAGAAACATTCTAAGCAAGAAATAAGACTGAAGAAGGACAGCAAGTCTTCCACCTTATGGTTTGGTAACATTCTGAAATGTATGGGAGAAATAATTTATAACAATATTTTCAAAATTAATAATACATATTTCAGGTAGAAGGAAAAATTAAAATTATATAAATACTTTAATATAATTTATATATAACATATATAAATCATATAAATATTTTTATAGGATAAAGAACTATCTTTTTAATAATATTTTTAATAGCCTACCAGCATTACAATATATCAAGAATATATTCTTCAATTAAGGCTTACCAATAGAAGTCTTCTTGCTTGTGTTTATTTTAATAGACATTAAAGAATGCTAAAAAAATCAGAAATGTAGGACTTGGTTCTTCCTGATTTTATAAGTGTTATTTAAAGTTGGAAATAAATTATTGTCTTTGGGAAGCTCCGTAGCCTTTTATGAATGCCATGCTGCATGGCAAAACTAATTACTCATTTTGGGTTTGCATGTAATTATTTAATAGATGAAAATTTATGAACAGCTTAGTCCAATCTTGGGTTATTTATGTTTTTCAAGATGTGTCTATAAAATGATTATATCCCACCATCTATTGAGACCAACCATGGTCAAAATGGCCCTGTGCACAAGTTAAAGTTATGGGAAGTAGACAGGAAACACATGTGCTACTCGATACAGTGTCTCGGGATTAGTTAGCCCTCCATAAATATTCTAAGTATTGTTAATGTTGTTATTTTAGTGATGGTTGTTACTTTTACCATTATTTTATTATTATAAGGGAGTAAAGGAAAATAATTGTATAATATTTATATCCATAAAAATTATGTTTCATAGCTGTATGGTTACCACCTTAATATGATGATAATGGCAATATTAGACCATTATCAATAACCTAATATTTACCTTTATGTTAGATACATTAACTTATATTTCCCTAACTATGAGTCTACAAGATGCATTTTTATTAATTTCATTTGGCAGATGAAGGAACCCAAGTTCACAGGATGAAGATGTGTGCCTAAGCATATACAGCCATTGCAAATCTGTTTCTGTTTCTCTTCAAGTTTCATTTACTTTTCATTTCTCAGGCTGCCTCTGTTTTGCCAAACTCCTTTTAGGTTTCTGGAAGATAAGTCACTTGGAAGAGAATTCACCAGGATAAACTCATACGACTTTGAACTTAATAGTTTGATCAAACAGACAGCTCTATCCTCACAAAAATTAGAGTTTTATTATGGCCCAAACATTCTATACTCTCTTAAGTAACCATTTGGTTTCAACCTAAAATAGTCTCTGCCTGAAGACTTACTTACGTCTTTTATTTTGAGAAATTGTTTCCTGGTGCAGAGAGGCGTGTGCACCATTGGAAACACTATCAACGTATTTTTTGCTTTTCTATAATAAAAAATAAATTTTGGACAGCACCTCTGGCTTAAAAGAGTAGGCCGCCAGCCCCATATGCAGGCAGATTCAAACCCAGCCCCAGCCAAAAACTGAAAAAAAAAAAAAAAAGGTTTTATAGTAGATATATTTATTCTCTATTGAGGAAAGTGGCTTGGCAATGCAATGGTAAGGAGCTCAGTCTCAAGGTGGGAGCTAGGAATTCTGTTACTCTATCAGTGGTTCTCAACCTGTGGGTCACGACCTCTTTGGGGATGAAACGACCCTGCTACAGGGGTCACCTTAGAAGATCAGAATACACATCCTGGATATCAGATATTTACATGATGATTCATAACAGTAGCAAAGTTACAGTTATGAAGTAGCAAAGAAAATAATTTTATGGTTGGGGGTCACCACAACATGAGGAACTATATTAAAGGGTCTCACATAAGGAAGGTTGAGAACCACTGCTTCAATCTGGAGACTAGTCCTGCCTGGGCCTGTGGTGGTGAAATGTTTTAGTATTCCTACCTCATGTCACACAGAAATTGGCTCCACCTTGGATCTGTGGTTGGTCTTAAGTGGGCATTTCCTGCCCAATGTCAGCAGTAGCAGACCTTTGCTTTCTGTCGATTCAGAATGGCTGCCCCATACCCCTTGGTCAAGTAGAACTAATTTACAATGGGCTTCCCTCAACCCCTAAGAAAGTCTCACTCTATTACCCAGGCTAGAGTGCACTGGCACCAGCCTCATTCACAGCACCACAAACTCCTGGGTTAAAACAATCCTACCTCCACTTCCCCAGTAGCTAGGACTATAGGCTGTTATAATGCCTGTCTAATTTTTCTCACTTTTAGTAGAGACAGGGTCATTTCTTGCTCTTGTTAGAACTGATCTCCAATTCTTGACCTCAAATGATTCTCCCCAGTTTGGACTATCAGAGTGCTGGTATTTCACGTGTGACTCACCACACCTGGCCTACAATGGGCTTTTGATCACACTCAGGGCATGACTAAGTTTGTAGCCTTTTCCTCAGCAACTTAAAGTTTTTTTCTTTCTTTTTTTTTTTTTAAATAGAATAAGAAGGTCTGGTGATATGGGTGGGTAGATGGCTTTCCTTCAGAATTTGTTGATCAGATCACCTTCCTCAGGCTTGTGTCACCAAAGGGGATATACCAGGTCTTTCTTTCTTGTGAGCTCCTGGTGGAGATCCAAGGAAAGCAGCTGGTGAGTAAAGTCAGCTCCCCTGTGTCCAAGGTCTCCACTCTTCTGGACTAACTCTGTTTCACACTTGGCCTTTAATAACTGATTAAAATGTTAATTGATTTTCTTCTTTCCTGATAACATGGTAGCATGTGGTAGCTGCAGGTGAGCCAGTTTGTAAGTCTAACGTTTCCTTAGAAGAACTTGTTCACAAAAACTTTTCAGAAAAAGTAATGTTGTGTTTTTTTTATTGTTGTTAACAAATTCATTTCTTTATTTTTAAATTTCAGATGAATATATGCACGTATTTCCCCATATTTTTTACAGGGTACCCCTAAAATCACTACATGTAGGGAAAATTGGAAATTGTAGGTAAATGTACCTGTATTTATAAAAAATCTATTACAAAAGTTCACAAAATTTTTACAAAATATTCTCTATCTGTTGGCTACCACTTTGTAAAATTTTGTAAGAATATTTTGTAAATAAAAGTACATTTAGTAACAATTTTCCATTTTCCTCATGTATAGTGACTTTAGGGGCAACTTTTGGGATACTCTGTATAGATGAATGTTAAAGCAAACAGTAGCAAATAGGAGTGAGCTGAAAATCATGCAAAGAAACTTAAAACTTTATCTAATTTGATGAGCTATCCAATTTATAAAGGTCTATTGTGACTTTCTACAACGTGATCATTTTTCCTGGGTTTAATTTTTTTTAAAAAATAAACTTCATTTTATAAGTTTCAATACATAATCAAACTTCAAAGATAATACAGAGATTTCCAATATACCCTAAATTCATTTTTTTTCTATTTTTGAAGTCTTATGTCTATATGGTATATTTATTGTAATTAATAGATTAATATTAATACATTATTAATTATTTAAGTTTATGCATTTTTGAGATGCATAAAATCTTTGTTTTTACCTAATGTTCTTTTTCTGTTCCAGTATCTTTTCCTGGAGTCCACATTACATTTAACTATAATGTCTTCTTTAGCTCCTCTTATCTGTGACAGTTTCTCAAACTTACTTTATTTTTAATGACCTTGACGTTTTTGGGAAAAACGGGTTATGCATTTTACAAAATGTTCTCCAGCTGGAATTTGGCTAACGTTCTTCTCATGATTGCATCAGGGCCATGCGTTTTGGGAAGGAAGATCACAGAGATAAAGTGCTATTTTCATCATATCACCTTCAGGGTTTATATTACCAACATGACTTATTATCATTGATGTCAACTTTTGATCACCTGGCTAAGATTTCTCCTTCATAAAGACTTTTTTCCCCTTTCATCAACATACTTTTTTTTTTTTTTTTTTTTTTTTTTTTTGAGATAAAGTATCACTTTGTTGCCCCCAGTAGAGTGTGTGGTGTCAGAGCTCACAGCAACCTCTCTTAGGTTCAGTGATTCTCTTGCCTCAACCTCCCAAGTAGTTGGGACTATGGGCACCTGCCACAACGCTTGGCTATTTTTAGAGACTGGGTCTCCCTTTAGCTCAGGCTGGTCTCGAACTTGTGAGCTCAGGCGATCCACCCATCTAGGCCTCCCAGAGTGCTTGGATTATAGGCATGAGCCTCTGTGCCTGGTTTGTCAATGTTCTTTTGTGAATTAAAGTCACTATGTGTGGCCCATACTTTAATTGACCCATGAATGGATTAATAAATTGTGATATGTGTACAGCATGGAATATTAGGCAGCCTTAAAAAAAAGATGGAGACTTTACTTCTTTCGTGTTTACATGGATGGAGCTAGAACATAATTCTTCTTAGCAAAGTATCTTAAGAAAATGGAAGAATGGAAGAAAAAGTACACAATGTATTCAGCCCTACTATGAAACCAATTTATAGCTTTCATATGAAAGCTATAACCCAACTATAGCCCAGGAAGAAGAGGAAGGAGGAGAGAGAGGGGAGGAGAGGATGGAGGATAAGTGGAAGGAGGATAATTGGTGGGAATACACCTACAGTGCATTTTACAGGGGTACATCTTAAATTTACTAAGTGTAGAATATAAATGTCTTAACACAAAACTAAGAAAATGCAGTGAAGGCTATGTTAAAAAGTTTGATGAAAATATTTCAAATGGTATGTAAAACCAGCACATTGTACCCCATGATTGCATTAATGTACACAGCTGTGATTTAAAAAAGAAAAAGAAGTAGATAGTAGTGCTCCACCTCTTTGAGGGCAGAATCTTTACATAAATTGTTGTATTTGGCATCTTTCTGACAGAGGGATTTATCTATTATCACAAATCTTTTTCTTTTTCCAATCGTTTGTTGCCATCAGTGTGTCTATATTTAAGTATTTACTTTATACTTTGGGTTGAAAATCCAGCACTGCTTTATTTATGATATTGAGCAATGTGTTCCAGGTATGGCCATTAGCTTAGGTGTCCTTTTGACTAACCCCTGATCGCTGGGTGTGTTTACATGCATGTGTGTATGTTTAGCACCCTTACAAATGTTCTAGGGTCATGTTGGACACTTCCAGCTCCAGTCTTAGATCAGCCATTTCTCCTGGGACTTCTGGATCCTTTTGTGGTAAGATGGTATCAGAAACCAACATCTGATTGTGAGGTGTGCTTGCTGATACTGGGTTATCACTGTTTCTAGGTCCTCTCACTTGAACAGAACAAGGTCATATACATGTGTATACTAACAAATGTATTACACACATATATATTAATATTTGTATATACATCCACATGTATCTATGCCAAACTGGAACATAAGTTCAAACTAATGCCTCCAGCTCAGAGTCACTAACTCCTGAATCAGTCTACATTCTTCCCCTTGATGTCTGCAACTACACCAATGGAAAACCTGGATCCACATTTACCATAAATTTACGTAATTGTTCCATTCCAGTGTACATTTACAGCAGAGTCATAATTGTTAACTTGCACCCTTGTCGAATAATACTTTATCAAATAAAGTGCTATTCTCAAGTACAGTTCCTTTGTCTTTAGTTCTACAGATTCCTCTTCATATTACTAACATCAATACCTCTCTCTCCACCTCCTTGAGTGAGGTAGTTTCATACATTTTTTTCATACATTTTTAATATTGTTAGATTGTTTTGCCATACTCTGCATTCCATCATGAGATCCCTTAAGCTCTTAAATATTCTTTTTCTTTTCCAAGTTTTAATGTTTTATTTTTTTTAATTTTTTTTAATTGTTAAATCATAGCTGTGTGCATTAATGCAATCAAGGGGTACAATGTGCTGGTTTCCTATACAATCTGAAATATTCTCATCAAACTGTTCAACGTAGCCTTCATGGCATTTTCTTAATTATTTTATGTAGACATTTGTATTCTGCATTTAGTAGATTTCACCTATACCCATTCTAAGATGCACTGTAGGTGTGGCTCCGCCAAATACCCTCCCTCCACCCTAACCTCCACCCTCCCTTCCCATCCTGTGGTCCTTTCCCAATATTCTTGTGCTATAGTTGGGTTATAGCCTTCATATGAAAGCTATAATTTAGCTTCATAGTAGGGCTGAGTACATTGGATACTTTTTCTTTCATTCTTGAGATACTTTGCTAAGAAGAATATGTTCCAGCTCCATCCATGTCAACATGAAAGAGGTAAAGTATCCATCTTTCTTTGAGGCTGCATAATATTCCATGGTATACATGTACCAAAATTTGCTAGTCCATTCATGGGTCGATGGGCACTTGGGGTTCTTCCATGAGTTAGCAATTATGAATTGGGCTACAATAAACTTTCTGGTATAGATGTCTTTGTTACGTTGTGATCTTTGGTCTTCTGGGTATAAACCTAGTAAAGGAATTATAGGATCAAATGGCAGGTCTATTTTTAGAACTCTAAGTATTCTCCAAGCATCCTTCCAAAAGGAACGTATTAGTGTGCATTCCCACCAGCAGTGTAGAAGTGTTCCCTTTTCTCCACATCCACACCAACATCTCTGGTTTGGGGATTTTGTTCTGTGGGCTACACTTACTGTGGTTAGGTGATATCTCAAAGTAGTTTTGATTTGCATTTCTCTGATGATTAAGGATGATGAGCTTTTTTTCATGTGTTTGTAGATCACGTGTCTGTCTTTAGAGAAGTTTCTCCTCAAGTCCTTTGCCCACCCTGAGATGGGATCACTTGTTCTTTTCTTGCTAATATGTTTGAGTTCTCTGTGGATTCTGGTTATTAAACCTTT
>CAUYPK010059314.1:0-11843 GCA_963574355.1 Loris lydekkerianus | reverse complement strand
TGTGGATTCTGGTTATTAGACCTTTATCGGAGGTATAACCTGCAAATATTTTCTCCCATTCTGAGGGCTGTCTGCTTGTTTTACTTACTATTTTGGCTGTGCAGAAGCTTTTTAGTTTGATAGGGTCCCAGTAGTGTATTTTTGATACTGCTTCAATTGCCTGGGGAGTCCTCCTCATAAAATATTCACCCAGGCCGATTCTTTCAAGAGTTTTCCCTGCAATTTCTTCAAGTATTTTTATAGTTTTATGTCTAAAGTTTAAATATTTTATCCAGTGAGTGTTTATCTTAGTTATGGTGAAAGGTGTGGGTCCAGTTTCAATCTTCTACAGGTTGCTAACCAGTTTACCCAGCACCTGCCCTTTTCTTTCTTCAGCTCATGTGGTGTCATTCAAACATGACACTCTTCTATACGATGTCCCACACATCCAGTTTCTGCAACAGCTTGGTTTTATGTGCTAAGGGCAAATATGATGCCTCCTTTTTTTCTTGTCACTGTGTATTTGCAGTTCTTTTAGACATTTTCAACCATATCTTTATACCACAGAGCAGAGATTAAGAAAAAAAAAAAAAAAAACTCTAAGGAATAAGCCCCATAGGCTGTGTGGGGCATTGTGGGGGACCTGCCATTGGTACATCCAGATTGCACATGTGAGATTACCCTCCATGGGTACACTTGCATGGGGGGATCTGGGTGTGTGCAGAAAAGGCATATTGCAGCTGAAGGGGGCTGGGAGGGTCCTTTTCCCCTGGGTGTGCTGAGTAAGCTGGGCTGTGCACCTGCGTCTCAGCTATACCCTATCAGATGAGGTGAGGTGTGGGATTGTCCCCTTGTGTCATCGTGTTTGGGGTCGCAAAGTTCTGAATCTTCACTGCAGACCATGTGCAGCCTCTTTGGCTGTGTCACCTGCTGTCCTCTCTTCTTAGCCTGTGTACTGTCACTCCACAGGGTCAGGACTGATCCTGAGTCCTCCCCACCCCTGCATCATCTGCTCTCCTCCCCTCCCACTCCTCTCCCCTCCTCTCCCCTCCCCTCCCCCCCTCCAACCTCTTGGGAGCCCACGTGCTCATCTCTCTGCACCTACACCATCTGTCCCTCTCTCCTCCTCTCTGAATCTGAACCTTTTTAACATCCACCCAGTCTGTGACCGAATCCGCCTTCCCTGGTTCTGTTTCTCCCTGCAGGGTCCCTACATGGGGCCTTGACATTAACTCCAACTGTGCCTGTGTCCTGGCTTCACCCCCTGGCTGAGCAGCAGTGGTCTGTCACGTTCAGGATTTTGTCACTCTGTGTTCCTCACTAGGGCCCACTCTGTCAGGCCCAGGGCCCACCAGGACTTCACCCTTGCAGGCTTCCCCTGCCCTCCCACATGAGGCGTCCACACCCTCTGGTGGCTGATTCTTCTAAAGTGCTGCTCGGTGTCCCCTCAGTAAACATTGAGGGCCTTCCCCATCTCCACACTGAGACTGTGCAGTGTCATAACTAGGCCATTTCTGTGACACCAGGATCCGGCCCCATGGCTCCCCATTGACAACCCGGGTTTCTGCTCCAGCCTCCCTGTTCCCCATGGCCGGGTGGCGGCTCCTCGTACCTCCTGCTGTGCTGAGCCCCAGCCACCCTCAGCCCTGAGTCCCCCTCCACCTGGCTGTCTGTAGGAAGGGTCACCTAAATGACACACATGGCAGTGGTGCAGTGTGTGGCGGGACTGTGACTGACCTTGTTATGATGATTTAAATGTTCACGTTTTCATCTTGTCTCTCTTGTAGATGGTTAATGTTTCAAGGCTGGGGCCTGTCTATTGTCTTTTCCACATGCACAGACATTCCTTTCACATGAATTTAGATTCCCTCGGATACTAGCAGCAGCAGCAGCAGAAGCTGGATGTGGCTGAGACATCTCATGTTGGACCAGGAAACAAGGCCTTGGAGAAACAAGGCCAAAATGTGCCATTTTGGGGGATGTTTTCCATCAGCCACTTGGCTGCTCCCTGTCTCAGAGCTGCACTGGGTGCTGTCCTGCGGGCATTAAGTCACACCAGGCATGTGTGAGACAGCGCTTTGTGAGACATACGGCATTGCACAAGTATAGAACAGGAAGATTTTAAGCTCAATTGACGCAGTTACCCAAAATAAAATCAGCTAAGAGAGTCAGGAATGAGCCATGGAACTTTTAATAATCATCATATTTTAGGTCTGTGACTTTATGCTTTGCATTAAAATGGCATCACATTAGGAATAAAGAAGTAAAAGTTTTTAATTTACCATTTTTTGACGTAAGGTCACTGATTACTTTCAGGGCCTCATGTAGCAAACACTCTAAACATTTTTTCACTTTTTTTTTTTTTTTTTTTTTTTGAACAGAAACATTCTCTTTGTGGTGTCTACTAAAATAAAGTTACAGGGAAGTTTCTTCAGAGTCCTGGGGCTCATACTGGTCCAGGCCTAGGTTTTTTTTTTTTTTTTGCAAAACAAAAAGAAGCTGCTCCTCGTCCCTGCGTGTCTATTCTGTCCACACTGGAAGCTCCACTAACCCCCTCCTCAGCTTTTCTGACCCGCCTGCTCAGGGCTCGTGCTCTGAGCACCTGTCTGTGACGTAAGCACAGTTGGCACCATACTAATTAGCCGGGAGTTTTAGGGATGGAGGAACTCATAGGGCAGCAACCAGTGGGGTTCATCTGTCTACTCTGCAGTGTTTAACCTGGGGCTCTAGGCGGGAAGGTGCTAAGCTTTGTCCAGAGCCCTCTTTTCTCCTCATTTTATCTTTCTAGTCAGGTTATATGATACAGTTTATCTTCATAATTTCTGATGTTTAGCCTTTGAGGGCTGAATGAGGCAGAATGGGTAAACTGTCAGCACTAGAACTGGTGTCCTGACTCCTGCTGTATGAACCAGTGTGACCCCGCAAGGACCTGGGCTGGGTAAACCAGCGGCACTGGAGTTGGTGTCCTGACACACCTGCTGTGTGAAACAGTGTGACCCCGCAGGGACCTGGGCTGGGTAAGTCAGCTGCACTGGAGCTGGTGTCCTGACACACCTGCTGTGTGAAACAGTGTGACCCTGCAGGGACCTGGGCTGGGTAAGTCAGCAGCACTGGAGCTGGTGTCCTGACACACCTGCTGTGTGAAACAATGTGACCCCACAGGGACCTGGGCTTGAACACTGGAAGTAAGAGCTGTCTACATCTTAGAATCTTACTCTGTCTTCCTAATGTCCTTGTGACAATGCATTTGTGATACTCTGGTAAGGCTGACCAGATGCTTGCAGAGGGCGGAGTCAGATACTTTGCTAAAGAGAAGAAGCCCCATGAACACCCTCAGACGACCACCCCTGCGGCCTGGAAAGCTGGGGGAAGTGCAATGCTGCAAAGCCCCTGGGTTATCACCAGGAACCAGCTCTCTCTTCCTGAGTCAAGCCTTTCACTTAACTTGGCTACAGTCAAGTCTTTCACTGCAGAGTCAGTGCCAGAGTTAAATTCCCCAGCTGGAAGGTGCTAACTCCAGGTACCCCAGACCACACTGTTGGACTTACTGTGATGTTTTCCAGTTTTCTTATATCAAAGAACAATAATGCCAAGAATAATAATGGCCAATGCAACCCAAAAACATCTCAGGGCTCATGTGGCAGTCTCTGTATAGCATGACAAAGCTGCCATCTGGTCCAGACACCTTATGATACAATGTAGCTTTTAAAAGTGAAAGGCACTCAGGGAGTGTCCATGAACACAGCCAGGTTGTGAGGACGGCGCCACCTCTGGCAACTTATAGGAAATGCCGGAGCTGTCCTGGTAAAAGATGAGGAGGATTAACACGGAAGAGGGACGGTTCTTAGCTATTTGACATGCTGCGACATTTCCCAGAGCCATTGCTGTTGACCAGCAGAGTAAGGAACTATAATGAAATTTGGATCATTTCCTATAAGTTGCCAGAGGCAGTGCTGTCCTTTGAGAATAAGGGTGGCCACCACTTCATGATATGGAGTTAAAACCTGTTCTGATGTTGTGCTCAGGTGCAGTTTTTGCAAAGGACCAAGAGGTTGCCATAAAAAGCAGTAGGCGAATGAGAAGCAGGAAGAATTAGCAGATAGACAGGAAAATTAGGGTCAGTGCGAGTGAGCTGTGCCCTTTGCAGAACCTGGTCGACCTTGGTTAGAGTGTCTATTGCAGTGGTGTTGTCCCCTTTCCAGTCTCGGCCAGGCCCTTTCCATGCTTCTGAGTCCTCATTTGTGAAGTGATGACAGTTATGTTTCCTCCAGACTTGTGAGGGCTGCAGGACCCCCTCACATGTGCCTGTGAGGTCCCAGGTGTGCACTTGTCAAGCTGCCACACCCTGTCCTCACTGCGGGGGATGGGGCAGGTGGTGGGTACCTGGGGAGCCAGTGCTGCCACTGTGTTTCAGGTTCACCAGGTGCTGGAACCAGGGCAGCCAAGATGATGCGCTTGCGTGGGAGACAGACAGGCCCGGCTTGAGCCGCGACTTCAGACACGACCAGATCCCAGAGGCCACACATACCCTTGGCGGGGCCTTCCAGCAGCGTCATCACCTGGGTGGCTTTTCCCCCAGTGGTGTCCTGCCCCTCCTCACACTTCCTCCCTCTTTTCTTTTTCTCCCTCCATTCTGGGACTTGCTTGGGGAAAAAATGTCTTTCTCTGAAAGAAGACCTTGGGCCAGCTCTCCAGGTGAGGTTTCCTTCTGTCCCGCCTGGAGATCAGCGTGTCCTCCCAGCCCTGTCTGCTCCCCAGGCTTCTGCCCGGACATGTGAGGCAGGGACTGTTTCTTCCCAGCCCAGATTCTGCTGCTGCCACACTGCACACACCAGGCTAGCTCCTGAAGGAGCAGAGAGGGGGTTTGTGCCTGCACCCGGCCCGTGCCCCCACTCGCTCCCCTCCACCTGCTGAATGCTGGGGCTCTGAGGCCTGAGCCGTGGGCAGCAGGCAAGCTGAGGCAAGGAGCTTTTGGTGGAAGCTGTGGTTGGATGACACAGCTCCTTCCATCCCTCAAGCTGGTTGGCAGCTCTCTCACCACCCAAAAAGATCCCCTTTCCGGCCACATGTCCCCCGAGCCTCACAGATGGACGGCACCTGGTAGGATCCTGTGTGGCCTGTTTTCCCATAGTTCGACTTTCTTTCTCCCTTTGTCACCTTCTCCGGCAGGTGAGCTGTAGCTGGAACCAAAGGAAGACATGGCACAAATGTGTGGGCAGGAGAAGGCGTGGACATAGAGAGGTTGCTACTCATTAGCTTTTTAAAAACGTACACAACAGACTATGCAATCAAAACATATATTCCCCTGTAATAGTCTGAAATTGAAAGGAAGAAACTTACCAGCTTTTAAAATCAGTTTTGCAGAGGTTGCCCTCATTCACCATCAGCTGAGAGCATGTGCCTCGCAGCCCAGGACTGCATGTTGAGGCGGCTGTGTCTCCCATGCTTGGTGGTCCTGTTTCCGTTGCGAGGCCAGGAGGGCTGCCAGCTCCCTCTGCCTCGCAGTCCGGGCGGGGTGCCGCCTCTGTTGTCGGGAAGTCTGGGTTGCATCACTGCCTTGCCTGGCTTCTGTACTCCCCCAGGCTCTGGGCACAGTTCCCTGGATTAAATCCCCTTTATCTGAAGTACCTAGCATGCTATCCATTTCCCTGCCTGGGCCTTGACTGACTCAGCCCTGCAGGAACTGACTGTGTGGGGCCTTGGTGGTCATGGTTAAAAGTTTGCTCTTACAATTAAATCCAGGAGGGCCTGCTCAGTGTGTCAGAGCAGATGGACAGACGGCCGTGGGGATCATCCACACAGGGTCTGTGAAAACCCGATGTAAGCCTTCACCTGTTCAATCCACAAATACTGCCTGGAGATTGCTTGTGGAGTCCCAGGGGTTCAGGCCCTGGTGTTCTGTGTCCAGAGCTCAGAGAACACACCTGCCAAAGTCAATGGCTCCTCCAGGCACCAATGTCAGGGCCTGGCTGGTGGACGTCTCTCTCTGTCCAGCACCCCCCAGGCCTCACACCCACTGCTGCTTGCACCCCCACATCACTGCCTTTGGGGTGCAGATCATCCCTACTCAGCAGCAGAGCCTGCTCTGTGTGGGACCTAATCCACACAGAAGGGCTGTGACAATGTCTGTACGTTTTCAATCCTTTTCTAGCAGAAGAAACTATGTTTTAGACCCTTTCATCTGCAGAATTCATCACAATTAAACCGTCAGATATTTAATGAAAACAACACCAGCAGCGTGAGAGACACGAACAGGCCACCTCGCTTTGCTGTCAGAGCAGGGTCTTGATTCGAGGGAACATGTGCTGTGGATGGATGTCAGAGCTGGAACGAACCCACGTGACCGTGAGCAGTGCTGGGTGGGGAGGATCTGGACATGTGCCTGCTCTGACTACAGGGACGTGTAGTTCTGCCACCTGACTTGAGGACAAAACTGCAGCACTAATAGATGAGACCCTTTGTCAGGAACCCAGTGCAAATGGAGAGAGGCTTAGACCCCACGTTTAGAGATGCTCACGGAGCCCTGGCCACGATGGTGATGTACATTCATGTACCTCAAAATACACTTCCATCACACAACATAGGACAGATGACAGGAGGAGACATTTGTAATATTTATGCAAAAATAAAAAGGCATAATTAGCTGACCCTGAGAAACGAATGTTTTTCCAGGTGGGCATTGTAAGTACACAGCCAGCAGCAGCTCTGGAGACGTGGGCTGTGGCTCTCGGGGTCCATGCAGCCAGAACCATTTCTATAACAGTACTCAGAAGTTATTTTCCATTTTCCCCTCATGGTGTGAAGGAGATGACAGTTAAACTAGGCCTTTGCCTGGGTCAAGGCATTGTCCTTAAATGGCCCCAGTTATTACTGGATTTCTGCCATCATGGACAAAATTTTAAAAATACTAGTTTGGCTTCAGGATGTTCTTGACAAGCAGTAGGGGAGTCTTAGTTTTACTACATCGTGTCTCTCTCTTGAGGGGTCTGTGTGACATGCTGGTGCATATGCACAGCTTTTGTGTTGTGTGAAGAAGAGGGCGGGTCACCTGCAGGAAAGCAGGTGTCTGCATGAGCTGCGTGGTCTGCGCAGATCCTCACTGGGGGCCTTGTTCAGAGTGGGCTCTGGGCAGATGGCTTCTCAAACATGAGCGAAGGGCACTGCCCCATGGGAGGCTGACAGTACTTGTTGCTAATAATCAAATTCAAGCTTCTGATGAAAATTAGAATTTTGGAAAGCCTATGCCCCACCCCCATGCACTTGATGGCTTCCCAGTATTTTTCTAATTACCTGATGGAAATACTAATTAGTGTGATTTTTAAAAATATTGAATAATAAAATGCATTAATATTCTTCATAAAATATGCATAAATCAGGGAAGATATGTTTTCAAGTGACTCAAGATTATTTAATAACATCATTAAGATGGTAAAGTCATCATCTTTGGTAAAAAAACCATTCACAATACAGGACAGACTGAGGACTTTATGGCCCTTAGGATAAGAAATTCACTGATGGGGCTTCAGGCTCCACATTCCGAGCAACTCCAAGAAGCTATCACTCGCCAAGACGGGTGTAGTGTCAGAGAAGAAAATCTACAAGGATCCGGAAAAGCTGCTAAAGTCCTTCCCTGTCCAGCACACCCCTACTGGGCTGGCACAGGGGGGAGACACCAGCTGTCTTCTCCACTGGACCAGAGGCACAAGGGACTGTGAGGCGCAGAACAGTGCCACTCGCCCCACCAAACCATTACTAAAATATGCTACTTAATGCTAACTCGTGATGGGTTTATTATTATTTTCACATGAATCAATTTTTTTTAAATCCTGAGTCTTATTTCTTAGTATGGTAAACATCAACGTGTATGAGCCACATAAACACAAAGGCTTTGGGGGTTTCAATCATTTATTTCTGAGACAGTAAAGGGGTCCCACAGCCTGTGAGGCTGAGAGCTGATGACTGGCCGGGTACTGTCCCCGGGCTGCCAGACTAAAGTGCCTCCAGGTCTAAGCTGGGACCCCCGAACCCCGGGTTACCTCCACTCATCGTTCGTTCCTCTGGCCTCCACTGGTCACTTCTTCCTTCCCCTGGCTGTCTTGTGCATCAGGCTGGGGCCTGTGGTGAGCTGAGCTAGTCTGGGAGTGGCAGGTGGTGGTCCGTGGACCCTTGGCCCTCTGCTAGAGCAGGGGAGGATGGACTGGTGGACAGCCCCACCCATCCAGCCTAGTCGCAAGGGGCTGAGGCCTCCCCCTCATACCTCTGTCAGGTAGACCTGACGAATGCCACCCCTCTGTAGGAAGGACATCTTGGGGACACAATCAATTTTCAATTAAACTGTGTTTATTTTTCTCATTTTAAAAATTGCTGAGTATTTATATTAAACCAGGCAAATGGTGTCTGAAGACAAGCTCTGTGTCCAGGAAGCATTTGTGGTGCTCGCAGTGAATGTGGGGTCCACAGCAGTTTGCGTGGGGACAGGAAGACAGAGCCACATTTGTTCCTTGGGAGCCTTCGTGGCTGGAGGGGAGGACATCAGCTCTCGCAGAGGCAGGGATCTGGGTAGAAGCTTGGGAGAAAGAGCCCAGGAGAGTGCCCAGGGAAGGATAGCCCCTCTCTGGGAGGGGTCCACTGGGCCCTGCAGGCTCTTCTGTCTCAGGGTCCCCGGTGAGGCCCTGCTGGCTCGAGAGACAGAGGTCTGCACTGGGGGCCCCATCTCTGTGTTGGGACCCTCTGGGGGAGGCACAGGTGCACATGTATTGTGGGTGGAGGGAAAACATTCACTGGTTCTCAGCCAGACCCAAGCAATTGCTCTCTGCCTCAGTGGGGCCAGCCAGCAGGGCCTGAGAGGAGCTCCATCCTGGCTCTGCACGTGCCCAGCTCCCCACGTACAGACAGCAGGTCCTGGGCTGGGCCCTCCTCCTGCTGGTTCCCAGTAGGTGCTGGTGCTCTATGTCCCCTGGGTCAACAGGAGGACAGTGGCAGCCATCCCAGGAGATGAGCAGTGGGTGGTAGGAGCCCTGCTTGGCCACGTGGACATGTCAGTGGACTGTGATGAGGGCGACTAGTGGGTAGGGTGTCCTTCAGAAGCAGAACTTGAGATAGGCCCTCAACACACATCCTTCAGTGGGGAACGTGACTCTGGGGGCTGAAGAGGCCAACAGGGATGTGTCCTCACGTGGCCTCATGGACCAGCAGCTCAGTCCCATCTAAGCCAGAGGACCATATGTCTGGGGCAGGAGAAAGGCGTGCACGGTGACTCGTGAGTCCCTGTTTGTCCCGAGCTGACATTCACCTGGGGAGCCATGCAGGGGACTGGAGCCTGGGCTAGAGGGGCCAGGAGGTAGCCAGTGCATCTGGGAACAAGGGAGGACCAGGAACTTCAGAACTCCTGCCTGAGAGGGTCTGACGCACACATGAAGGGCAGCTTCTGAGTCTGACATAGAGCAGGACCCTCCTTGCATGGATGAGGGGGAGCGATGGAGGTGGGGGTGTGGTCAGAGTGGGTGCTCCTCCAGAAATTGTCTCTAGTGGGGAAAGATAGCTTCCAGGAGAAGAGGGTGGGAGGGTGATGCCATCTGGGGCCCACAGAGGACCTTGGCCAGGCTCCTGCCCATGGATTTGGGGAGGATCCACAGCAGAGGTCAGTCCTGGCAGATGCTCAGAATCTCAGCAGATCCACCTTCTGCTCCCCATCTCCTGCCCTATCCCCAAACCCTGAGTCCCAGTGACTGAATGGCCCAGGTGTCTCAAACTCAGGGTGGTTTCTCCTGTGCTCACCACACTTTTTACTGGAATGTTTTTCCCATCAGTGTGCTAGGGGACTGCTGCTCCTGATTAAGATGCTGCCAGAGTCCCCAGCCAGGCGTAGCCTCTATCTCCCACCCCTCCAGGCAGACCCCACTCTGCCTCCACCCAGCCTCCTATAGGCTGTGGATTCACAGGGGCCCTTGAGCAGTTTGGGTCTGCAGAGTGAGGAGAGGAGGATGCCTTGGGCTCTGGTGTGGGTGTTCTTTTTAGACCTGGCCAGATTCCTGGGGGCTGGGCCACACTGGCAGCTGGTGTGGACAGGGTGTTATCTGATGATGCCAGAAGCATGGAGGCTTTGAGTACAGACTCAAGAGAGGGGATGAGTTTCATGTCAGGTTTGGGACAGGTGGGCCTAAGGGCCAGCATGAGAAGAGTCCACCAGCAAGAGTAGGGGTGAGAGAAGGAGCAGGGAGTGGGGAAGAGTGCTCCTCCTGGGTGGGGCAGGTGCTGTGAGGATACCCCCACTCCTGAGACCCTGAGCTCATGTTCTGTGTGCTCATCTTTCTGGTTTAGGGACGGCCTTGACTCTTTGGTCCTGTGAGCTGTGGAGCAGACATGGATCTCAGAGTCAGAATGTCAGAGGCTCTGTCCTTTCCAGGAGCTGCTGCCCACACTGAGCAGACCCCCCCACCCCACAGCTCCCCACATGCCCAACCCATGCAGGACATTTTCTGCTTGTGAGTGTCCCCTCTCACAGGGAGCCGTGGGGACAGACGGAAAGAGCTGCTCTAGTCACATTCACATTTCCCTGAAAGCAGGACCTGTCTTTTGTTCTTTTAGATGGTTCTATGATCTGCTTGATTTTTCAGTTTCTGAGTTGTGTATAATTTTAACAACTAAAATTATGTCTTTTAAAACATATATTTCTCACCATAGTTTTATCTATTGTTGCATATATTTTTTGACACTATAGTATTTGGTACATATATGTTCATGATCATTGTATATTCTTTTACATTTTCTTACTATCTATGTGGGGTGTATAATATCCCTGTTTGATTTTTAGCATATTTTAAACATATTTTTTAGTCTTATATTAAGATTTTTTACATTTCAATTCTTTTAATGTTTTTCTTTCTTACATGTCTCATATAGATATTAAATTACTGTATCTTTTAAAATATTAATTGTGAGAGTCTTTGTCTTTTTGTTTAAAGTGATTAGTATAATCCATTTACATTTATTATACTTAATGCTATATTCAGAATTATTTAATCCATATTATTTCACAATTTACTAATATATTCTAAAAAAAGTATCTGTTCAATGGACATTAAAACATATTCTACCATTAATATTTATTGAATAGATCCTGTTTTTTCAGTTCTTGCTGATTTTAACCTAAAAAGATTTTATTTTGATTCCCTTGGTGATAATTTCTAACTTCATCAGAGCTATACTTATTCTTCCTATCAATCTTTAAAATTTATCAGTATTTATCTCTTCCCTGGGAATAAGATAAGTAACTGAGTCTGTGCTTACTTTTTCTTTGGACTCTTTTATTCCAAGCTTTCTCCTATACCATGTGGGTATCATCTAGAATTTTGAAAGTAGATTCTTATATATACTTTTGTCTTGTCTTGTTTTAGTCCTTGCTTTGTAAGTTATTTAGTCATAAATAGTTTCCACATTTTAAAGTTTTATTTCTTTTCTTGCTATAGGACTATCTTTTAAAATGTCTTGAAATTGGATTAAAGATGGTGGCCGAGTAACAGCTTCCCTGCAACTGGGCACGGCGAGTCTGGGGAGATAAGACTCCAGGCATCTCTGGCCAGTGGGATCTGCCTACAATCATCCCTTTGAGGATACAGGGAGTCATCTAGGGACTTCTGGACCCCAAGAGGATGACAAAAACAGTGAAAAACTGGCAAGTGTTTGCGTGTACATGTTCGATCAACCTAATCACGCTGGCAACTGTAAGTACAAGCAGCAGTGAGACTGCAAACCAGAAAGGCCTTACCTGTGAACTGTTTTGGTGTTCTTGGACTTGGCACTCAGTTGAACTGCCTTGGGGAGAGCGGGAGCAGGAGTGTGGAGAACTTTGGGCATTGTCTGGG